>NDXB01018928.1:0-23886 GCA_002631895.1 Agapornis roseicollis
TTCTCCCCCCATCTCTCTGGAAGCAGGGGAGGGCAAGAAAGGGGGGATTGAGTGAGTGAACAAGCTGTGTGGTTGGTTGGGTTTAAACCACAACACCGGCCTGAAGCTGATGGATGAAAAAATGGTGAATTACATGCTGTTAAGAAGTTTTGAGGAGCTGTTCCATTGCAACTAGCAGGAGGTTTATGGAAATTTATCTTAAATAGAGAAAGTAAAGGTGTTGCTACATGGAAGACTACACTGACAGTCAGAAACATAAGTTGCAGAAGTCTCATTGCTTTATACTACCAAACCGAGATGTAAAAAGATGTTTGTAGTCTAAGTGCATTTTTCCTAACCCAGAGTGAGAAGAGGTAGATCTGGGTTCGGGATATCCTGAGGGAACTGGAGGTCTGTTTTAGTGGGGTACTTTTGATGCAACAGAAGGTGGCTCCTGAAGATCAGAGGTAATGCACTTCTTACAAAGTTACTGATGAAATTGGTTCGTATCAGCAGTTCAGAAAAACTCTTCAGTCAGTACTCACAGCAGAAGGAAAGTTTTAAGTATATGGAAACAGGATCAGTCTCAGCTAACACATTTATAAGACCTGTCAGTGCTAAAAAACATTGTAGCTTCCTGAGCCTGTGGGAGAAGTGTGGTCTCTTGACCAAAGGTCAGGTTAGCTGGAAGATGCTGTGAATAAGTAGTGGCATGAGGTTCAGGTAAGGGAACAGGACTGAAAGAAACATACAGTTTGAGACTGGATTTTGGTTGTAGGAATTAGGAACCAGGCAGCAAGAAAGAACAAAGAGATCAGAGGTTATTATTATATGCAAATATCTTTTCTGAAATGCTATGAACTTTAATTTCCAGAAGCAAATATATAAAAGTCTTGATAATGAAAGCCGGTGCTACATCTGAATTCAGCTTGCAGTCTTCTAAAATACACTTCAAGGAAGATAGCTGTCTGTCTTGTCAGATTATAAGAATATATCTCACTGGTGCTTTGAATACTTTCTGGCTCATTTATCTGTTCAGTTTACTTTGCAGCACTAGTTTTCACAGTATTATAATGCTTTTATGGCACCACCTCTGCCACATGACTAGAAATGTTGGGCCATCTCAACCCCCATTGTGTAAAGAGTATTTCTCTGTTTTCCCTTCATTTTCATCATGGATCTCTTTCCCTGGCACCAGAATAAGTCCTCTTTGCCCTTTTCCATTGCACAGGTGACATTTCCCTACTCCATGCTTCTGGAAAAGCCCTCACCACCTCCGCATTAGCCCCACTAGTGCTGGGACAAGTCAGCCATCCTTCCTTCATGCCTGAGCAGGACTAGCACCCTACTTCATGGGTTATTTCACATGGAGGAGAAGTCATTGAGAGACGAGTCAGATCCTGGTGTCAAGGAAAAGGCTAGATTAAACATTTAATAGATCAGTTTTTGTCCAGAAAGAACCTCTGGACCAAATACTTGGAGAATCCCTGTTCTCCACTTTCTTGTGCAATGCTAATACAGTAACCCTATCTTAGCTCCTTTCTCTCATCCTCAGTCTTCTTTAACCACTGCCAGGTTGTAGTCACAGTGATTTTACATGGTATTTCAACTGACATTTTTTCCCAGTTATCTTTTCCTCCTGTGAATGAAATCAAGATCCTAGAATCTTCATAAAGGGTTTGGGAATGAGTGAGAAGAGATGAAATCTGGAGCACGCAGTAAACTCATGGTAGACTTCAAGAAATCTTATTTTCCCTTAAAAAACTTACCCTTTTTAAAATCTGAAACTTTTATTTCTTCAAGGTCATTTCAGATTTAATTTACCAATTTCATATATGCGAAGAGTTAATTTAATAATCTAATGTTTCATTTTTTTTTTACGTTGCCTGACAAATATATCATAAGTATGATCACATCTCTCTGAAATGAAAATCAAGACCACTCAATGTCCTTTTGTCAAACTGATTGTATCTACTTAAAAAAGAAAGATATCCCAGTGATGCAGCTTTTCTTCCCATTAACATGCACTGCACAGGTTACTGCCTAATTTAATACAGAATGTTGTCTTGCATTGCTCCATCCCTGATGAAATGGTTCTGTTTAGATGAAGTTAAGGGAAATTCTAAGAAAAAGAAACAGCAGTCACCACCCTAATACATAATGATATATAATTTGACCATTTATTTCCTTTCATTAATAAGTGCATCCAACTATGGAAGCAGATGTAGTAGCCCTTGGCCTCATACCAGTGCTAGCTTGACACTCTGATTTCTTGGTAAGTAGATAAACATGCCTTTAAGATTAAGTGACAAATTCACATCAGCACCCAAAGCTCTTTGATCAATACCACTAATCCATTAAAGATTACTACAAAGAATCTTATGTTTCTGTCCCTTTACTTTGGTATTAAATGCAAACTGAAAAATAACAGACTAAAATCTTTCTAAAATTAAATGAAAAAAGAAAATTATCCTTCACACGTTTTAAAGATAAAGAACCCTCATTAGTGCATCTGCTGGCCTGGACAGACTGCCTTTGAAAGCAATTTAAGTATAACAAAGTAATTTCCAAATTAAGAAAGGAGCTGCAGGTGTATAAAATGAAAATGCAACAGGGGCAGCTACACAGCCAATCCCATCTATCTCTTGAATCTGACAACAGTTAATTTGGCCAAATGGCTACTGTACCTGAAGGAGAGGGAGCAACAGGTGAATTAAAGCCAAGGCAAATGCCTACCGAGAACTTAGTGTAGGATCCAGAGTCCCATAGAATTTGGTGGGAATTTTAATGTTGACTTCAATTGCCCAAACCTGACATTTATTGCTTTGAATAAATGAAAGTTTATGATGCAGTGTATCCTCTTTCCTGGTGGAAAGACCTCCTGTGAGAAGCTTCATTGTAGTGACTGAATTACAATCCAACAGGACTTTCCTGTAATTTATTTACATGCATGCAAATATGCTTGAAAAGTCAGGTTTTGCAATGATGAAATTGGAAAGGATGCTTGCTAACATAATGCTAAGGTAACCTGAGTAAGTGTCCCCTTCTATCTGTTATCTGTAAATAGTTTTGAAAACGCACCTATCGAAAGAGGTTTGCTTATTGCTTTTGATTTGCTTGCCTCTTATTTCCTTTTGTGTTCTCATTTTTATTTTACCTTTCTTCTCTGCCATAGTCTTTTTCTTGTTATAATTGAAAAGTGGTAAGAGAAATGTATCTTTAAATAAACATTCTCTGTGAGATAACATTTAAAAAGGCAGTACTCGATGAGCCTTCGAGCAGACTACTGGGGCTGTTAGATCAAGTTCATAATGAGTTTGCTTACTACAGTATGTAGGAGCCTAATGGCAGCTGCAATCATTTGCTTTCACTCCCTGGCTCTTTGAGAGTTATTTGCTTGGTTACATGAGGTGTCAACAACAATGCAGATGGGGGTGAAACCTGGAGAAATTAACATAAATAGTGTCAACATCCTGTCTTCTGAAGTAGTGCCAGTATCTTTAGAATTTCATTTTATTGCTATCAATGTTTTCTTCTGGTCGTCACTACTGCAACATGATTTCAACACTGAAAATTAATTTCGTCTAAATCTACTGTCCTGTTCAATCAGCAATGGAGGGTTTATCCAGTCATCCCTCCTCCCCACTTTTTCCCACCTACTATGCTATCTGCTATTTACGGCTGACTATGTAGATTTCACACTCCCAATATTTGATGAAGACAGAAAAATACTGTGGTATTTTGTTTAGTCTGTGTGAACGCCACTCCCCTGGGTTGTGAAAAAGTGAAAATTTCTTTGTAAGAGAGGAGTTGGCTAGTATAAGATATCACTAAATGCTGAATCTGAAAATCAAAGTGTAGACAGGGTACTGTTCGAAACTATTAGTCGTTCCTTTGATGATTTTTAAGCATATTGTTTCACTAGCAGTAGCTCTTTAACAATGCTGCATGGCTTGGGTTTTTATTGCTTTCCTTTTTCACCTTTGTTGAATGTTTACAATACAGTTACAGGTTTCTGCAGTAGAGAGAATGGCACTTTCATAAGGTTCTTATGGGAAGTTACACAAAGGTGTAGGATAAGACTGATGTCTTCTCTTAAAAGATTTATTTTAATCTAGTTTCTGAGAGGAATTCTGTATCCTGGAAAGAAAGAGAGAACAACTCAAGACAGGTAGTAAAGTTCATAGGTTCTAGCTATAGAGGCAGGAGGGATGAAAATAGCCCTGGTCTCAATGCAGGGGCTGCACAGTTACTGGGATTTGCTTGCATCCCTTGCCTGGGACCACGTATGCATTCAAGCTCGTCTCTCTGCCCAGTATGTCCATTCCTCTATCTCTGAAGCATTTTTCATGATTATAGTGTCTGTCTGGCTCATTGGAGTGAGATCCATCATGTGAAGTGAAATATGGAGGAGAGATACAGTGGAACAGTGAAGAATAAAAAAAAAAAAAAGAAACAGGCAAGAAATGTAAAATAAGGGGCTATAAAAAGGGCACTCCAGAAATACTTGAACAGAGTGGTTATATTTATATCTGCAAGCTGCAGCTGCAGAGTCCTAATAGTAGCAGCAAGGCTGTCTTGCTAAAAAAGAGCAGGAGGAGATCAATAGGCACTGATTTGGTAGAAGACTGGACTGCTGTAATCTGGTGAAGAAAGGAATAGGCAGCTGCCACCAGCTGCTAGAGGTTGATTGAGGGCCAGGGGTTGGGACAGCTGTAACAAGGTACCTAAGAGAGCAGTGTGTCAAGGTTAAATCACATCTACCTGGAGCCTGGAGGTGATGCCAAGCAGTAAATGCCTCGGTCTCTGCTATTGTAAGTCAATTTGTCTGAGTGTTGTATACCTTTAGACAAAATACATCATACTTTGTGTTGAAGTATGTTTTTTTTACATCATGGCCTTTTAGTAGTGCCTCTCATCTTCCACAAGAAAAGCTCTGTTGATTTCAAGTCTGGAACACCACAGCAGCAATTATCAGCCAAGGGTATATGATTTAGAGGCCCATATCAGAGGGGTCCTGGCATCATGCGCCAAACAGGATGCTTCAGGCAGGTAGCTAAGAGAAATGTGGTCAAGGGTCTGTCAAAGAATCTGAGAAGGGGCAGGTGCCTGTGACTGCAAATACAGGAATTTCCTCCCTCCTGTGCAGAACAGGGAGGATTCAGTTGTGTTGCCACTAGTCTGTATTATAACGAGCAAACTGCTAATCTAGGCAGCCCCAGGATGATTATACACCTAAAATGCGATGTAGGTAGAGCTTGGAGGTCTGTCTTCAAGAAACTTAATGCTTAGATATCTATCTGCAAAACACTGCAGGATATTTAAATTCATTTGGATTCTGTGTTTTGAATGGTAGCAGCTGGGTATTCCTCAGCTGGATGTATTCTGCAGACTTTCTCAGTGTCTGTTAGGGGATGCTCAGAGAAACGTTACCCACCAAGGGAACCTCAAACCTTTTTCTACAAATTTTTCACCCTGAAAGACAGATTCTGAATATTTTCCTCTTAATTTCCAGAAGTAGTGATGTATTATTTCTGAATGATAGTGACAGTTAGACTGTTTGCTGATAGAATAGAAATAACCAAGAAAATGGAGCTGGTAAATGCGTATATGTTGTTGCCCTTTGTATGTTTTTTGCCAATGGGAGCAGGTGACTTTAGCATCACGGGTTTGAGCATTTCTCTGTCTAGATTGACTTATTACAAGGGCAGTCATTATGTTTCTTCCAGACAAATTTGCTTCTGTATCAATTTAGCATACCTATAATTACAACAAGGAACCCTTTAAATTTCATCTGTGTTGCAGGGGATTTTCTACATTCTAGTCTGAATTCCACCCAGTAGCATTAAATTAGTCTAATTTGCATAAAGCTGATCTTGCCCAAACCTATATTGATATATATATGTATATATATATATATAAAAGCTAAGAGTACAAAGTCAAGCACTTAGAAGTCCCAGGATCCAAGTCATCTATGAAACTTTAAATCACCCCTTTCCTAGTTCCGGATGGCCTTTGCTTAGTGCAGCATACAGTGTTCCTAATGAATAAGTAGTGGGTCAGTATTTATTCTAGTCGTTGTTCTTCTGTTATTTACTGAGTGCTACTGAAACCTTGCATCAATGGATTAAAAAAAACTAGACTGTAGTGCTTTTTTGTAGTGCTTTTTGGTGTTGTATCTTGCTTATTTGCAATTGTTTGTGAATTAGTTAGCATGGCACCCCTGCAGGATGAGGCAGCATTGGCCCCTGTGTGAATATGAAGTAGAACATAGAATAAAAGTGCTAATATTGTGAATCCAGTCTGAAATGATTGATGTGTAGTCTTGCAAAGTAATGTGTCTTCTGTAGCATGTTATATGTTCAAACTGTGTTTTCTGTTGATCTCGATTATGGACGTGAGTGTTCAGCTTGTCTGCATATCAAACCCCGGGTGTCCACGCTTGAATTCATGACCTTATCTTCTGAATGAGGTGGAATCCTTTTCTTTCAAAATTAATGCAATCATATACAGAGAAGTTGTATCAGAAGCTGTATGTCTGAGGGAGCTACACTAACCTTCTGTGGGTTGTCACTTTGCCATTTTTATTTTTGGAGAATTTGATTTTTCCTAACAATTTCTTTTGAGATAGTGTTGTGTAATGGAATTCTCCAAGGTATTTATACATATGGCTATGTATGTGTTTGTACAGTATAGATAAAATGCATATATTAAAAATTATACATATACATGCATATAAACCATATATATATTTATATACACACAATTTCACTCCCCTGCATCCTGGCCCAGATTGGCTTTGACCTTTTTCCCCTTGGACAGGATGGAAACACTAATTGTACAGAAGAGGTACAGTGACTGCTTGCCATCCAACCATGTGATGCTTATTGACATGATTATTTGTCTTCTCAAAGGAACAGGCATGTGGAAGAATGTGTCAAGTTCTTACTGCATTGAGATGGCTCAGGATTTGCTCAAGAGTGGTCAAGATACTCCATGGATCAGACACATACAAAGTCCTCTCAGGCTGAAGGAGCTGTGAGGATATGAGGCATTGAGCTGAGAAATTAGCTATGAAATTCTATTGGGTTTCTAAATGAGAAAATGTTTTCAGAGACTGAAAGTGTAGCCAGATCTGAACAGTTTAATGTGATGGCAACAGGATTTTTTTCTGTGCTGTTTGTCCCTCTGCTAAAAATTCAGGTCTCTGCTTCTGAGCATGAAATGACTAGGTAAGACTGTCCCAAATGATAACATGCACAAAGCTTATTTTCACGAGGCCTTGTTCCAAAAATATAGGTCAGATACTTCATTCAAGACCTTCCTCTGGGTCAAATACAAATCTTTTATGTCATATTTGAATACTTTAGGAACATGCAAAAATTGCAAATGTGCCAGATTTCCTCTTCCTTTTCTCAGTACATGAAAGACTTCCAGTTATCTGTCCTGAGAGCTTCTAAGAGATTCTATTTCCTCTTGAATTTAGCTTGGATTAAAGCTTCTCAGCACAGCAGTGAATAATTCCAGAAGACAGCCCGTAGTTCTTATTGGTGTGCTGGACTTCCCACGCCATGTTCATAATTCTGTTGGCATCAGGCTGGTCAGGTCACCATTTTCAACCTTAGCTTCTCCAAACATTTCTGTGTTGAAGTGTGACCTTTTCTTTGCCTTTTTCCTCTGATCTTGCACAACTGTTCCTCAGCCATCCAAACCTGTTTTCTTTGGAATAGTACTAAAGGTGATTTACTTTTGTGGCATACCTGCATCTCCAGTTAGAAATCTAAATTAACATTAGCTAAATAATTGTTTTTACATTCTCCCTCTCTTTCACATTTGGGGGGGGGGGGGGGGGGGGGTGGGGGTGGTGTTCCTCCCTTTTAATTGGGAATATGGCATAAAGAGCTAATTCTGTAAAGTCTTGCACTTGCTAGTTCTCATTTATTTATTTAGTGTATAACACTTTGCAGGACTGTCACTGAGGTCTGGATCTAGCCATTAGATTACTGAATATTCTTCAAGAAATAACTGCAGAAATCTCATTGCTTCAAACTCTTTTGAATGTGGCAGTAGGAAATATAACCCATAAAGCAATTGTACATTATTATTTAATTGTCCTAAGATAGATCCTTTTTATCCATAATTGCATCTTTAACCTCCCTTCCTCCTGTAGTCAAGCCACAAAAATCTACATTTTGTAGGAAACATTTGTACATGGTGCTCTCTTTTGGTTATTTCTTTTCAAGTGAAAACCACTTTCCTCCTCTTTCTTCCTCTCACCTTCTATTTTCTTTAATTTTCTTCTTCAATTATCTTTAAAATTGAGCTTCTAGAAACTTAATGTGCAAACTTCCTGGTTACATCTTGCAAAACTGAGATTACTTAATGGAACCAGAAAAGGAAGATTTTTTATTTTTATTTTTATTATGATCACACTTCAGGAATTTTACATAATCATTTGTGGTCTAGCGAATGCCAGGAACTAAATCCAGAGTGAATGCCAGAAGCAACAATTACAGGTCCATTTTTCCTAATTAATTTCCTTGATGATTTTCATAATTGAATTCAGAAACTCAGATACTCAGTCTCCAAAATTCAGATACTTGGGACATTAAAATAATGAACTTGTATAAATTTTACAAGTATATTTACAATATTCATGTCAAATGAATAGTGTGACATGGTATATAGTTGAATTTATTCCTTTAGAAAAATATAGAAACAGTAGTCCTGGGATTTTTAATTTTATTGTTTCCCCCTCGCCTCTCCCCTCTAAATTTGTGAAGAGTGAGCATAGTTCTCTTAGGGGAAAGAATAGCAAATTTCTATCATTTTGGTGGATTTTTGAAAACTTATGTGCGAATAAAGTATTTCTCACTGTGTTGGAAAATCTTTCTGCAATCTTACTCATACTGGCTGTTTCCACCTTCACTAGGTACAAAATAATTAGTTCATAGAAAAATTCAATGGGAAATTTTTTAAAAACTAGATGATTGGTGTTTGGCAACAAACAGAATATTAAGCTTCAGTAACTCACGGAAAGCTACTGTATGCATTGCAGAGAATACAGGGAATGCTGGAATGTGTATAGCATAACTGTATGGTGTTTTTCAGCTGGTTTGTAATGGAAGACTGCAGTGTGTAAACACTGAAGTCTCATATACATGCAGTCCATGTTCCCAGTATAAAGAACACTTCAACTTGATGATGCCAACCAACCTGCCTGCTGTACCAGACATGGAAACATAGGGTGACTAGAACAAAGCTGAGGAAACAGCCCAGAGAGGCTGCATTTGCTTGCTAGTTTCAATTAGCCATTCTCCTCTCTCTGTTCTTATGCAGGATTTTCATCCTTCAGATATATTTTAAAAAATTCATAATGTTTACTGCTTTTTCAGATTGCAGGCCATTTGATTTTTTTTTTTTAATCTCATATTTTTATAGTCTTGTTAGAAAAAAAGAGATATTCTGTCTTAAATCCCTTACTGCCTCAGTCTTTCTTACTCATTGCTTGGTCATTTGTTATATATGTCATAAGGGCTCACATATCCTTTGTAGCATTTTCCTTCTCTATTCCCTGTAGAACTTCTTTATGCCTCAAAGAGTTTGCTACTTTATTTCTTAAAGAATATCAGCCTCATGTCTCTGCTAAATAACTAGGCTACTCGATTCAGTGAATAACTGTTTTCCCTGTGTTTTGCGTTCTCTCTTTCTATATGTTCTTTGGATAAAAATGTGGCAGTTCAGATTTGTCCATATTAAAAAAACAAGGATTCTTCTGCTAAAATTATCTTAAAAAGGGAAATTGCATAACATGTCTTGACAATTCTTTTTCAGCTTTAAAAATCTGTTGCTATATTCTTAATGATATCATTCTAGCTTATATTACCTGGAGACAAAGGAGTTTTAATGTAGATGTAGAATTTTTTCTAATAATTTTTTTGAGCTTCCACATTAGCTGCTGTTGCTCATTGACTTACACCTGACTTGTTTCAGCTCCCTGAAGGTATACTGATAGTTAATGACAGTTAAAATTTCTTACCCACTTCACTTGAATTTCTGGGCAGATTGTGTTACACCTCTCTGTGTCTTGTATGTGTGCCAATATGTGCACAATATGGGCGTTCATAGTTTTGTGAAACATATCTTTGTGTTTCGGAGCACTGCTTTCCATTATATTATTTTGAGGCATGACAAACCTTTTGTTCCTGTAGTTCTTAAGAACTGCTGTAGTGCACTAATAACTACAGACCTAGGCTGAGGATGAGACTGCACTGTGCTTGATGCTGTCTAAGCTTATACCAAGAGTTAGTCATTTTAGGGTGCAAATTCTTTGTGATTAAGAACTCAAATGTAGAAAAGGCTGTATTTAATGGAATATTATCATTCTCTTTTTATGAATGAGGGGAACTGAAACATTCAGAGAAACAAGCGACTTGAAAGGTCAAAAAAGAACTGGAGCTGCCACCTCATCTCGCTAGCTGCAGTTTCAATGACCTAAATGAATGCTCATCCTTCACGTGAGTTCTCAAGCATGCTTCTTTAGTGCTTTGAGCTCTTTTCCTAAATAACAATTTGTGGAATATATTTTTAATTTTTTCTTCTCCTCTCAGGTTATTTTGGAGAAGTAAATAGACAATAGAATTAAAGTAAAAAGATGCAATGAAAATGTTTTCCATAAAATGAGAGTGTGGTGGAAACAGATGGAGGTATAAAAACAGTGTGGCTTTGATTTCATGATGATCTATAACCTCTTCCTGCAAGAGTTTTAGAATATTATGAAATTGAAGCACAGAAAAAATAATATCAAATTCTGCAGTTAGAAAGGACTGAACTTTTAGCTAACTTCAGAAGATCCGGTTTTTGCAAAAGGAAAATACCTGAGGACATGTTTTTGAAAGGGACTTTCATTTCTCAAATTTTCTTTTTTCATAGTCATATGACACTCATGAGGTGGGCAGAGCAAGGCCTTTTCTGCTCTAACATTTCCATATTGGTGGACAGTGTGAATAAGAATTTGAGCCAGTGCCTTTGGTCCTCCAGCTTTTCTTCTTTTCTATCTCTCTTCCCCCACCCATTTTGTCATTTTTTAATGCCTTTTTTTTTTTTTTTTTTTAAAAAGTGATCTGGGAGAATTTTTTAGTTTCAGTTTGTGATCCACTATTACAAGTAATTTGAGTAAAGGATGCAATGAATGTATTGTATGTGAGTAGCAATGCTCTTTTAGTATCAGTGTAAGGAATTATCCTTATAATTGAGCTACTAGTAAATTCATCACCAAATAGGCTATGAACTAATTAACTATATTTATTTTGCTAGATAATTGTTATTAATTTCCAATACACAAGATCACGTAGGAAACATCAGTTGCTGTCTGTGGAAATCCACACTAAGATCCAGCTGGTGCAATTACACTACAGATGCTGTATTCCTCTAGCTGTAGCATGAGACATGGCATAGTTAGGCATTTCCTAACTAAGCCTCTTGATTGTTCCTGAAGGTTTATTAAATCTGGGAATTTTATATGTTTGTGTGGGGGTATCTGAAAAGGAGGTACTAGCCTTGCCCTGACATAAAAAGGGCAGAAGAACAAATAATGTATGTGGAAGCTATAATGGTTTTGCTGGTGGTGGGGACTGACAACAGTGATTTTAGCCTTGCTGATGGCCTCCTGTTCAGTTGTTCCTTTTATGACCCTGATCCCTGACAATAAGTAGGTCTGCACTGATTTCCTGTAGATTTACTGAGTCTTAAGCCAGTACAGCACACCATTTCTTGTGTTAGATCTCCTAATCATGAACAAAACTACAGCAACCTGTGAACTGCTCCATGTGATCAGACTCTTTGCTCACAACCAATGAATTAGAGGTCCTTGAGTTACGTTGTGGTATTGAGGTGTCTGTGGTATTTTTATAGGCACCCTGTTTTAGCCTTTCCATGCTACAGTTTCATTTAGATTCCTTGATAGTAAGAAATCATAGAATGGTTTGGGTTGGAAGAGACCTTAAAGATCATCTAGTTCCAAAACCCCTGCCGTGGTCAGGGACACCTTCCACTAGACCAGGTTGCTCAAAGCCCCATCCAACATGGCCTTGAACAATTCCAGTCATGGAGCATCCACAATTTCTCTGGGCAACTTGTGCCAGTGCCTCAGCACCCTTATAGTGAAGATTTTTTTCCTGATGTCTAATCTAAATCTCTTCACTGTCAGCTTTTTGTCAGCCATTTCCCCTTGTCCTGTCCCTGCATGTACTTGTAAAAGTCTCTCTCCAGCTTTCTTGTTGGCCTGTTTAGGTACTGGAAGGGTGTTCTAAGGTGTTCTCAGGGCCTTCTCTTCTCCAAGCTAAACAGTCCCAACTCTCTCAGTCTGTCTCCATAGGAATCTACAAACTGTTCCTTTTAATGTGGGTTGTTTTGGTTTATTTTTTCCTCCCTGTGTTCCAATTAGTTTGTAAATTAAAATCTCTTGTTACTGCTAATGTTCTCATGTAATGTTTTTAATTTCTCTTATAATTTCTGGACATTCTGAGGGAATCAGTTTAGAGTTATTCATATTAGCAACACAATGTACCTTTTCACATCAAAAAAATCAGCCTTAAAATAATTTGCTTCTCCAAAAGTTACTTAGAATTGTAACTGAGATAAGTGCTTGATTCTGATTCAGTTAAATTCAATAAACAACTATTTATACAAATACATATGAGCCTCACAGTTCAGGCATTCTATTGATAACAATATTGAGATGTGAAAAATTCACTTGCATAATCATTAGATTTCAGAATATCTTATAGGGAGAGCTGTAACATATTTCCTATTTATAGATGGGAAAGAGAGGATTGCAGGACATAGATGATCTACTGATAAAATTAAGCTGCAAGCCACTGGCAGAAGTGAGAGTCGGCATATACTGAACCTTGCCAAACTCCATCAATGCCTCTAATAGTGACAACAAGTGGACTTTAGCTGAAGTCTTTCCTCAAATAATTACTTATGTGATGCAAGGAGTACTCCAGGCAGTTATATCATAGAATCATAGAATGGTTTGAGTTGGAAGAGACCTTAAAGCTCATCTGGTTTGAAACCCCTGCCATGGGCAGGGATACCTTCCACTAGGCCAGGTTGCTCAAATCCCTGTCCAACCTGACCTTGACCTCTGCCAGGGATGGGGCAGCTGCAACTTATCTGGCAACCTGTGCCAGCTCCTCACCACCCTCATGGGAAAGAACTTCTTCCTAATATCTGATCTAAATCTATCTAAAATTATATGCAATTTAATATAAATCTTATATAATATGTAATGTTATATGTGTAATTCTTTCTCATTCCTCATTCTTCATGTTATGAAAATGTATATATATCACGTGGGTTATAACTAAGGATATGTTTTGAAAATAGGATATGAGGATATTTATGCTTTTACTTTAATAATTTATAGATATATATTTCAATTTTAAAAATTATTATTTTGAGGGTCTAAAGAAATCCTCTGTAGGAAAAATACTTATAAGAGTTCTTTATCTCAAAACTTCTGGCAGAGTAAGGAGACTTCTTTAGCTTGTGGAGGTAGTTTAGGTGTCAGAGAAACAGTGTCAAACTGCTGTTTCCACTAAATTATAGAGAAACTGCAAGTGCACTATAAATGAAATTAGCACTGGGTGAGAAAATATGGTTTCATTAGAAATCAAGTGATATTTTAGGTGAAACAAAAAATAAATGTACAAGTAGAATAACATAATTGAGTCACGTTCAAAAATAATAAAAAGCTTCAAAGTGAATAATTGCTTCCTCTTGTGAGTTCCTTTCCAGCATTAAAGCATACACTTGTAATATTGATGTATCATACCAGTCAACTGGAATGCTCCGTACTGCTGGAGTAAAAAGTCACTTTAATATTTTTGAAGGTTTTCCTGCATTGTGTGAACCATCGTGGGAGCTTATTACGTTCATTAGAATACTGAAGAAATGTTAACAGTAGTTCTAAGTGCCTTTTTCCTCCAAAACAACTTTTGTTATTTTATGAGGAAACACATAGGCAGCAAGCACTGGAAAGAGACTCATGCTGGATGAAATGAGGAGGAAATAAAAGTAGTCACTATTGCTGTTTACAGCTGCGGAATCTTTTGGGAAGCTTTTGAGTTTAGGGAATCTGTGTGTTTTCACTCTTAAAAGTTTCTTTTTTTTTCTCCTCATCATATGAAGAAATACCTAGCAAGAGATAAAACTCTGAAATCAAGTTCTGGTGACAAGATGAAGCTTTAAAATATCTAAGCAGAGAAAATGTTGGGGTGTCTAGGGCACCTGTTGATTTGACAAGTTATATTATATACAAACAAAATACATACCCTAAAGAACTATGTATCTGTTCTCCACTAAGAGAACTGGCTGATGTTGTTGCCTCTCATCTTTACACAATGGTAGTGTGAAGAGTTATGCTGGCCCAGAGCACCATCTTATTTTATTCATCAGCTGGTACCCAAGATGAAAGCCTGATCATGTGAATGCACAAGGAAGCCTTCAGATAAGAGGAAGGGCTTTCTAGAATCAGCCTGGATGTGAGACGCCAGAGGTTTGAGTCAAAGGTAACACACATGTGGTGAACATGTGAGGATATTGCTAGTATCTGTACTGGAAGTGAAGATCCTCTAGGAATGATTTGAAAGCTTCTTCATCTGCGGCTGACTGCTTGGAATGTAGAGGATACCAGAGAGAGAGCGCCTAGGTAGGCCTATCTGAGCAGAGAAGTAGTTCTGTGAAACAGCCTGAAGGTGATTGCACTTTTGATGGTATTATCCAAATAGATAGTGACCTGCAGCAAAAATGGTGATAATGGATGCAACTTTGTGGAACCACCTTGCAAATTGGAAGAGGGGTAAAAAGGCTCATTTAGAAAGTGAAGAAGGAAAAGGGATGAAAACTGGGAGGTGACAGGGTCACAGGGGAATCAAAGGCAGATAAAAATTCAAATGAAAGGCTGGTTGCGGGAGAAAGTCATTCACAAATGAAGCAAGAGAGGAATGGAAGCGGATTCAAGATTTAGAGACTACAGTAAGATTTTCAATGGTAGCTAAAAGCTAGATCGAACTGGGTTGTTTGAGACTTGGAAAAAAACTCCAACTCTAATTAGCTGTTGTAGACAAGAAGTTCAACAAACTGAGAAAGAAAAATGATCATCTGAGAAGTAATGGGGCTAGGAAAAACTAAACCCTCACAGGTTTGTACAGAGAGAAGGGACTGCTGCATGGTAATGGATTGAGGAAAAGAATAAAGAAGGAAATGCAGACAATGTGAGGAAGATCTGAAGCTGGGATGGGCAAGCAGAACTTATAAGAGTAACTTATTTTTTCTTATTCTTTTATTTCTTTGCTGCAGAATGGCACAGAACAAATTGAAAGATGCTTTTCACTGTAAGACATTCTGTTCTTTGATTTCAGCTTTGATTTTCTTCAAACATGCAGCATTAGCACCTTCATTTAGATGTTCTCAGTATGAACAGAAAATAGATGAATTCAGAGGGCTCCTACGAAAGGAGACAGTGCCATGTGAGAGAAGGATGGTTTCATTATTTATTCTTAGTTTATTCCTGGTTGGTTGGTTGATTTGTTGAGGGGTTTTTTGTGGTCATTTTCCTTTTCTTTTTTTTTTTTTTTTTTTTTTTTTTTTTTTGGGGGTTTTTTTTGGTTTTTTTTCTTTTTTTTTTTTTTTTTTTTTTTGGGGGTTTTTTTTGGTTTTTTTTCTTTTTTTTTTTTTTTTTTTTTTTGGGGGTTTTTTTTGGTTTTTTTTCTTTTTTTTTTTTTTTTTTTTTTTGGGGGTTTTTTTTGGTTTTTTTTTTTTTTTTTTTTTTTTTTTTTTTTTGCATTGTGCCTCTTGTGAGAAGATATGAACCAGGCTAAGATCTGTCCTATTGTGCCTAACTAGAAAAGAAATCTTTCTCATCCAGTCATCCTTTACATAAGTGCTTTGAGTCCTTGTCAGAATGATGTATTCCCAAATGGCACCAATACTAATGTAGATACTGAATTCTGGATAGTTTTTTTGACACCTATATCACACTTCTGAAGATCACTAGGGAAAGTATTTCTACAGACTGCAATTTGATGAAAAGCACACAATGCCCAAAATAGCAGTTGATTTCAGATGTGGTTGCAGTTACAGGTATTCGGAAAAAACCAAACAGGTACAAAAAATGTTTTCTCTGTTTCATGGGTGTATGCTAGTTCCACGGTAAGAATTAAATAACAGTGATTGTCCCTCTATGTAATAGTTTCAGAAATAAAAAACTAATAATAATCCTTTGGAAACCTCTTATATAATAATTGATTTTGTCTGACTATAGAAGAATCTTGGAGCAGTTATGACAGTAGATTTACAAGTCTCTGTGATGCAGCGTTAAAACAAAGCCTTATTGATAGTTCAGAGGCTTTTATTTCTTTGTCTACAAGATGGCACAGAACAAATTGAAAGATGCTTTCACAGTAAGACATTTTGTTCTTTGATTTCAGCTTTGATTCTCTTCAAACATGCAGCGTTAGCACCTTCATTTAGATGTTCTCAGTATGAACAGAAAATAGATGAATTCACAGGGCTCCTGAAAGAAGGCAGTGCCATGTAAGAGAAGGATGGTTTCATTATTTATTCTCAGTTTGGCTTATTGAACACTGAAATGATAGTGTTCATGAAAGACAAGTTCCTCTAATTAAAATGAGTGTAAAAATTGCATAGTGTAGACTAATGGAACATTATCTTGGGATGCATTAATGGAAGAAGCTTCTGTTTGTAAAAGGCAGTAAGTTCTCTGGGTGGATTTGTTCTCTATTGTCTCTGTGCCTCAGTTTTCTTATCTGTAAAATGGCAATCCCATGCATTAGCTGCTTTTGGGGATTCTTGAGTAATGTGCTATAAAAATGCAAATTTTTTTTTTTTCCAGTTATGGTTTTAAAAATTTCTTAAAGCAATCCTAATGATAACCATTTTAATTTCCCTTTGACTTTTAATTCAAAACAAAATAGTCTTTCAAAAGAGGGCAGTATATAAGGTCAGTTAAGTTCCCTCTATAGTCTGCATAATTCATTTCTAGAATAGCTGAGTCAACCATCTATAAAAGTCTTTAAAGTTCTTGGTAATAAGCCAGAAAACCAGTCTTCAGAAAGGTCAAGAAGACCAAAACATGATTTTTCTCTGAGTAGTAGCTGCTCTTGATAAATCTCTTTTAATTTGTAATTTATTGTTTGCACTCAGTGTGCTTCTACAGTTCCTAGGCTTCTCATGTGCTCAGAATAAGTTTTTTTTCCTTAAGTTTAGACTGCCAACCCAAGTGCCAATGTTATATTCAAGTAATAAAAGAAAGGAGAAAATCTTAGCTTGATCACGCTAATAACATGATTATTTGCAGAACAAGTAAACTGTTACCACTAGATCTGTCTGTAATGATAAATAAGTGATAGACAACATCATTTAGCTTGATTCTTGTATGTGGGTACTGGGCTTCACAGATCAGCAGCCTAGCAAGGCATCTCTGGTGTTCCACTATCTTAGCTGACTTGCACTGTCAGTTGTCATGCACATATTTAAGAAAAGATAGCAAAACCCATGTGGCACCATGCTAATATAGAATATAGACTACAGAGTAGTGCTGTGGAGCTCTTGTTTCTGTGATACATTTTGTTTGTTTTTAAATTTACCTAATACACTGGCAGCACATAACAAATAATAGCAAAGTAATACTGTACAGATACTATTTTTTGTTAATATAAATAAATGCATTCAATCAGGCATCGTAGTTTCATTTATTTGAGAGGCTAAGATTTATTACTTTTATTTTTTTTGTCATTTAAGTAAATAAGTAATATTCTGCGTGGCTCATAACCTTCTATGAAACACTTCTTTATTTTCTTTCATTCTAGCAGTTCATAAACACATTAAGTGAAATTCCATATTTAAATAACATTAACATGGTGACACAAATTGAAGTCATAGGAGTGTGAAGAAAGTACACCCTGGCAAGATATATTTGAATGTGCTAATTTTAATAATTTGTGTTTCAATCTAAACATAGAATATATTTTAGTAATGAATGTGTTTGTAAATTTCCAATGGGATTTAATTTTTTAAAAAGACAGAGTTACTGGGAAAAGAAGATATACAATGACTACAATTTTCTTGCTTCTCTGTTGTACAATCAGCTACATAAACTTTAAAACTATGTTATCAGAACACATTTAAGCAATGAAACACAATGGGTGGTGATGTTATGGTAAGATAATCACCCTCCGAAGTGTACTGAGGCACAGTGTGGCTGATTACTTCTAATCCTGTTGGGATGTAATTATTTCATGGTAATGGTATTCTTGGAACTGCCTTATTGCTGTTATCAAATTTCTTTTAGCTTTATATCTAAATACATTAAACAATGACTTTGTCAACTTTGAGGTCCATTGAGATTAACCTGTCTTTTCAGGATGTTTAATTGGCAGTTGAAATATTTTTTCAAGTCTGGTTTTTAATTTCCTTGTAATATTCCAGCAGAATTGCAAATAGGACAGTAGAAGATTCTGATACATCCAAATGAAGCACAAAAAGCACAAAAGGTTATTTAATGTGTTAAAATTATAAAAGCATTCTGGTTGGCTACCAGGGATTCCAAGAAAATTAAGAGCAAGTCTGTGCTAAAGTTGCATCAGGTCTGCAAGCCTTTTCTTTTCAGTACAGGGTAAGGTATATGAATGAGTCTGAGCAATGGAAGCTCACTGGGAAAGGCAGCCTGAAGGTCCTAGTAAGGCCTTGATGATTCCATGCAGGCTAATTTATCTTGCTCTTTCATGGAGCAGTCTGTACTGAGCTTCTTACAAAACAAGCTGTCTTACAAGACAGCTAGAAGAAAGCTAGCTTGTGTACCTTGGCTGTGATATAGACTTGGCTCCACTTTTTATGAACACTTGCTAGGTGTTCAGACATATGTAGTTGCTTGATCAAATCTGAGGTGTTCAAGCTTTTACACTTTCCTTCACATCTGTATCCCAGGTCAGCATAGTGTTACACAGAGAGGCAGTAGAGAAGGATGGGAAAACATTGCAGTCTGAATACTGATACCCACTTCTGCAATGTTTATTTTTTATGGCTCATGAAGGCAGTTATGATCTCTTCAGCCAAACTGGTTACCGGGAGGAAAGCCACTCAAATAGCGGGTGCTTACAGACCAGTTCCCTAACTTTAAACTGGGAGAAGTGTTACTTAATAGAAATTCAGAGTTAAACTTGCTGTTTTCAGTCTTCATCTTATCAAATCAGTATATTAATTCAAAGAATATTTGATGTTCAGTCTAATTTATGTGGTCAGAAGGTATAATTGGACCATAGGGCAGACATTTAATGGTCATTCTCTGTTGCTTGAAAGCTTGCAAGAGCATGACATGGCTTTCCTCCATCATATATGCCTGGCTGTCCTGCTTAGAAAAGTCAAGACAGAGGAAGAAGGCGGTTCTAACCCCAAAGCTGAACTGAGAACTGGAAGCATTCTGTTTTGCATCTCAGCCAAAGTTTTCTCACTAATTTTTAAAACTAAAAAATGGATCTACTAGTTAGAATGAGTTGAGCTGAATTTTGCATTTTGGTTTAAGACAGGGAGGAGAGCAAGAAATTCGTCAGTGGATAAAACTGTATTGTTAAGTCGTCATATTTTGAAACTATTGAGCATTTCCTGGAGACGAAGACTTATTCTGCTAAATCCTATGAGCCTATTAACTTGAGCAAGCATAAAGAGCTGAAAAGTCCTTTGGGGCATAAGAGATTATAGAATGGAATGGAAAGAACACAAAGCAAAAACCCCTTAGAAACAGTTATGGGGGAAAGGCTTAGGGTAAAATCCATGCTTTTTGTTGCATGAATTTGTGAAAGAAAGACTCCAGGAACCTGAAAAAGTTTGACCACTGTTTATATACTTTATCCAAAGCAGAGCAGATTTTTTTCTACAGCATAATAGCAAAAATTCAGATGATTTATTTTTATTGCTAATTAGTGAATATGTGAATGTTGGCTTCTAGTAATGATCTTATTATAAAGAAAATAGGAAAGGATGAGCAAGTTGTAATACTTTCTGGACCTCTACCCGTTCTGCAAATCGCATTCTCCTCCAGGCTTTCTCAGCAGAACATCTTTGTTTTCTACTGAATGGTGTTCTCAAAAATGAGTTGCATTAATTTATTTTCTAAAGTAGGGCTTGTTTACAGTCTGTTTGGAATAGATTTCTGTCTTATTATACTAATGCACGTTCCGTCCTAATCTAATAATCTGATCTGGATTACTAAATGCTAACAGAACTGTTATCTGTCACAATGGAGTTTATATCAGTGAAGGCAAAAATTTCCAAAGGGAATAAGCAAGATTTCAGAGTATGTATGTGAATAATAAATTAAGACAGAGGTAGCACATTTTAGTAATGAGGAGGTAAAATGGTAATTGCATGGCTCAGAGTGGCTGTGATTTAAAGCAGATTTTAATTGGCAGAGATTTGCAAAGTACGTGACTATTGTGCAAGATAACAGTGTTGAACTAAGAGGACAGAATACTATTAAAAATTATTTTACAGGAGAGGAGGTGCCACCTTAAATGAATTCAACTCAAGTTCCATTCTGCCTGTCTGAATTCTCTTTGGGGTTTAACTTTAATATTTTCTTTTTAATACTTACATACAACTGGTACATAAAATTGTTGAATTTCTGATCTGAGTCATTGCAGATGGCTTTTGCAACATATTGTAGCTTTGATAAAAGCAATTTTAATGATAAATTAATTATGAATTATTCAAAGCAACATGCATCAAGTCCAAAATCACAAGTCTTGATGGTAACGATAGGACTTTTGCAAATTATATTGTTGACCTTTTGTTTTGGAGATGGCTTTCATTTGTCAGTAAGATAGCAGGTCTCTTATGACCAAATTTAGGAGTTCAGTTTTGAGGTAGGAGACCTTGATCTAGTATTTGAGTTTTACTTTAGTGAGTTTGCCAATTTACTGGAGAAAAAGAATGATCAGGTTTGAATGCTGCAGCAGCAAACATTTGAGTAATAAATATAGAGTAGTTAATAGGAATATTCTTATCAGGAGTTAAAGTTCCAGTAAGGACGGTATCATTTCAGTGATAAGAAAGGAGAATCGATCAGGTTTTCTGGCTACTATGTGATAAAGTGTGTTTTCTGCCGCCTTGAAGGGAGAGACGACTTTGTTTGCCTGAAATGTAAGTTTGTACATGTAATGGAGGAGATGACTTATAATCCTGACATAGATGACTGTTTCCAAGCACCACAGTTACCAAGGATTTCTTGGATCCACAGATGTCATCCATATAAAAGCTGATCCTATAGAAGTGGGGTGAGGAATGAAATCAAGGAGAAAAATAAATTAGGAGGGGAGAAAAGGAAATGTGATGACTAAAAATGTATCAGTTTCAGAAGCAGAAGAATCTGAAGGCTGCCTTCATAGCTGCAAATAGCAAATTGCACTAGGGTTTAGAAAAGAAGTTGCGTTCTGGAAGCTGCAGAAAATATCACAGAAAGTAAACACAAGGAACAAGGTGGAGGACAAACAAACAAATGAACAAGACTATAAGGCAGCAGAAAACACTTTCAGTAGGGATTAGGCCTGTTGAGAACTGCAATTCACCAAACACAATTACAGGGATTTGGGAAGGGAACAAAGGGAAATACCTATCCTGATAATTTTCTCTAAAACCCTTTCTGTCTTCACTCTGAGAATTGCAGCCCTCCTGTTGTTTCTCTTGATCATGACAGCAAGAACATAGGGCTTAGGAGAGTATATACAATCTCCGTATTTAAAAAAGCTGAGTAAAGGCTGTACCTCTTGCAAACAAAGAGGAAGAATTATAAATTGGCAAAACCAAAATCTCTTTTCTTCAGAAGTTAGGACTGCAAACATTTAAACACATAGAGTTACTATTTCCTTGCTTTTCTAGTACCAGCGTCTGGGATTTTGCTGGTGACCCTAGTGACTGGTTTTTAGGCTAATACCTCATTTGACCTACCTAAAAAGCAAAGGCTTTTCATTTCTAACTGTTACTTATGATGGAGATGCCCAGCTGAAACCTTGATCTAGGTAGGCTAAAATCCATTTCATTTTAGTTCAATAAATGCAATTTTCCTTATAAAATGGACAAAATTTAATGTCTGAATGATTTAATATAGATTGTTAATGAGTCATTTGGAGCATTAGTCTTAATACAAAAAGACGGAGTACCTGATTTGGAGAGTTTATTACATTTGAGCTAGAGTATTTCTGTGGTTTAAATCCTACCAGGGGTTGAAGGAATCCCTGTTCAAACGCTGTCTCTACAACCTTCCTATTAAACATATGCCTCAGAGTGTCTTAAAAAGAAAAATAATTGTCTATTTTACAAGTGAGTTGAGCGGATGCATATTTAATGAAGTACACTGGTGATACAGGTGCCCTGAAGACCCATGTGTGTTTTGGAGATGGCTTTCATTTGTGTCAGTAAGATAGCAGGTCTCCTATGAGCAAACTGAGGAGTTCAGTTTTGAGATATGAGACCTTGATCTAATATTTGAGCAGTATTGGGGCTGCCTACCAAGGGTGTTGTGTGATACCTGCAGGAAAGTGATGGCTCAGTGGCTCCTGGGCTGCCTGGTGCATGAGAGGAGGAAGGAGAGGAGCTGGCAGGAGCTGCTGGGCTTGACTTTACTTGACTGCCCTTGGATGCAGCAGCAGAGCAAGCCTCCCTGTAGGCCAGCTAGCAGTGGAGTTCTTTGGAGAATTCTTGTCACCTCCTGTCTGTAATTCATTAGCTTTTTTTTTTTTTCTCACCTTTATCATCCTGGTACGTACGGCTGGCATGTTATGGTTATCATCCTGTGAAAATTTTCAGGGAGCAGACTACTTGTACTTTGAGAGTGTGAGGTGGAGATAAAGGATGAGTTAGGCACAATTTTACCTGTGCCTTGCGTACTTTNGCTGGCATGTTATGGTTATCATCCTGTGAAAATTTTCAGGGAGCAGACTACTTGTACTTTGAGAGTGTGAGGTGGAGATAAAGGATGAGTTAGGCACAATTTTACCTGTGCCTTGCGTACTTTTTCACTGGTTTATTGTAATTATTGATAGATAACCGTCAATCATCTGATTGATACAACTTCTGTGTGTGCAGTACGTCGCATTTAGAAAGAACCTGAACTTCACAAGTTGGGCCTTTGAATCTGTATCTTGATGAGCAGACCTCAAATCTTCAACCATCTTGCTGGTGTCCAAATAAGCTACTACTGATGGTGCCTGAAGAGCATATGGACTATATGTGCTGCAAAAAGAGTGGTCTCCTGCTGATTTTTAGTTTTAGCTGCTGTAGAGCCTTCAACGTGGAGGGCAATGTACATGCCATATCAAAGTGATCTGCTGCACAGATAGCCAGTCAAGCAAGGGATAATTAAGAGGTAGGTAACTGAAATATAATTCCCAAATGCACCATCTTAATTTTGCAGTAGTTTTATGAAGGACCCCAACTGACCTACAAGCTGTTTGGTTGAGTTGGCTACTGGCTTTAATTTATTAACAAGTTAGATGTGGACTCATTTTTTACCTCTTCTTTCTCTTAATGTCTTTCTTCTTCAAAGCAAAAATCTCTTAAACCAAAATGAGAGTGCAATCTTTAAAATGTTCTCCTTTTCCAGTCTCTAATGCCCTTTAATTCTTTCCAAGGTAATTTTCACTCCTGTAGCTCACCTGACTCATCACTGTTCTTGCCTCTTTATACCTTTGTGCTATTTTCATGCTTCATTTTCTATTCTTTCATTCCTTTGTTTTTTGGTGGTTTTGTGTTTTGTTTTTGGGTTTTTTTTTGTTTGTTTTTTTTTGTTTTGTTTTGTGGGGTTTTTTGTTTGTTTGTTTTGTTGTT
>NDXB01018929.1:9409-38698 GCA_002631895.1 Agapornis roseicollis
TTTTTTTTTTTTTTTTTTCTGTATAGCGAGTCTCAAAAGTCAAAGAAAAGCCAAAGGAACGGCCGAGCCCAGGCCTGGCCCGGCTGTGCCATCCAGGAGGTAGTTTTGCCTGAGTCTTGTAATACTGCTGGCAGGGGGTGGGAGAAGGGGCTGGAGGGAAGGAGGATCCCGCTGGCAGGACTCCCCCCAGCCCCTACACGGAGCTCTCGTCCAGCTTCTCCACCAGCTGCGTGTGTTTCCGCTTCTCCAGGATCTTGCTGAGCTCCTCGGTGAAGGATGCGCTGTAGAGGGGCGAGACCAGCGGCTCCTCCTGCTGCTGCAGCAGCATGTAGCTGTTGCCATTCATCTTGCGGAGCACGTTGGGCAGAGTCCCCACGCCGTTGGTGAGCTCGGCCGGCAGTGGCGGTGGCAGTGGGGGCACGGCAGCCGGCAGCTCCTTCACTGGGGATGTGGCAGCCGTGGGTGCCTCACCAGGGATGATCCGCAGGCAGCCATCGGGGTAGGCAAGCTCTTCCTCCTCCTCCTCTTCGCGGTGGCCCTTGCGCAGGCAGTTGGCTGAGACGGTCTGCAGCTCCACGCTGGCTGGCCGCGGATCCCCCAGCACATACTTGCCTTTGCGCTTCTCCAGGCAGGACACATAGAGGAGGATGGTGCTGAGCACGGCACACAGCAACACCAGGGCAATGATGGCGGACACATAAGCCACCTTCATGTCACTGGCTGCCTGGCTGATAGCATGAGGCCGTGAGGCGGCCGTGGGGCTGCGGGGGAGCTCGGGCAGCACAGTGAGGCTGTAGGCAGCCAGCAGTGTCCGGAGACCCCTCTCCTCGCCGTAGCAGCGATACTCGCCGCTGTGCTGGGGCAGTGTGTCTGTCACCAGCAGCCCATCCACCCCGATGCGCAGCCGGTCCTGCCCCGCGTCCAGTGCCTCACTGCCGTTCAGCAGCCAGACAGCTCGTGCTAGGTTGGAGCGCTGGTCGCAGGGCAGCAGCACGTCATCCCCCTGAAGTACTGTTCGGTTCTTCCACGGCAGAGAGCCTGTGGGGACAAGCACTGCCTTGACCATTCCCAGTCACCCTAAGGGATGCTGGTGTCCAGCATCCCCTGTGGTCCCAAGGGGCTGCACAGACTCACCCCGCCCAGAGCTGCTCCGGCATCCCTCGTTGCCACTCTGAATGTCCTGCACTAGCCCTGCCCTGCAAGACACCGGAGCTTGAGCCATACAGTCCTGACTGAGCCCACCCTTATAGGTCACCACCACCTGGGGGATACCAGACCTTTGAGGAGGCATTGGGGTGAATGTGCCATGGGGTGATGTGCAACAGCATGGGATGGGGCAGGTGGAAGGCTCATGGGGACCTCACTGGGGATGGGCAGCCTGTCCCTACCTGTCTGTGGTGGCAGTGGCGCGGCAGGACCTGCCATCCCAGGCACAGTAGGGGTCACGGGCAAGGATGCAGTCGTAGCAGGAGGTGTATCTACTGCAGGAGGCCAGAGGCACCTGCAGGATCTCGGTGGCTCCCCCCACGTACAGGCTCCTCTGGGGGAAAAGGACTGGCTCAGCACTGGTGCAACTGGGCTGTGGGGTGCCCCATGCTGCCCAGAGATCCAGCTATCCCTTGGTGCGGTGCATGGGGAAAGGACCCCAGCTCCAGTCAGTGCTGAATGGCTGCAGCTGGAGGCCAGATTGCTCCCTTAGGCTCTGGCATGTATGCCAAGCTGGGGTGACCCAGGAGTCATGTTCCCCCCATTCCACAAATGTGTGGTGTCCCCCTTCTTCCACCCCTCACCTGGGCATGGGAGATCACCAGGCTCTCCACAGGCTGCGGGTCCCTAAACACCTGCATCTCCTCCACGATGTGGATGCCAGAGCCCACCACCACAGCCTTGTGGATCCAGCCATCCCCTGGAGAGCAGAGCAGGGGGTCAGGAAGGAGTGTGGGGTGTGCACCCTGCCTGCAGAGACCCGACAAACTCATCCTGCGCTCACCCGTCCCCATGAAGAGCACATCATAGGAGCGGCCGTCAAGGGCCTGCACCCTGTCCACGGCCAGCCGGCTGTACACCACGCTCTTCTTCACCAGCAGCGGCTCCCCGCCAGCCGGCTTCACCTCCTCAAACATGAGCGGGTGCAGCTTCACAAAGTCCAGGACGCTGTTGGGCAGGTCCTGCGAGGAGTTGTAGCCCTTCCTGCGGGAGCGGTCCGTGATGCACTGCCCAGGGGAGATGGGGGTCAGGAGGGGATGCAGCTGCCTCGTGTCCCCCCATCTCCACACCCGCAAGCACTCACGGAGCCAGGTCGGGGATCAGGCACTGCACCGTCATAGCGGGACCACTTGCGGGTTGAGTCCTGGTACTCCATGTAGGGGCCCTCGAAGGCACGCTGCACTGCTGAGATGCTGTAGCGGCACACAGCTGAAGCCTCCATAGTCCTCCTGGGAGATAAAACCCCACCTGAGCCCAGGCAGACATAAGGGTGCTCCCCACCACTGCACCCTCAGGTGCTCAGCACCTGCCTGCGTGTCCCCTTGAGCACCTCTGGTCTCCCCCCACGACTTTTAACTCCAGCCATTTTGGCTGCTGCCCTGCTCACCACTGCGCTGAAAGCGTGAAGGCAGCATAGAAAACGGTGCTGGCCCAGCTGCCTCCATCCAGGCTGCAGACACTGCGCAGCACCTCATAGTAGGGGATGTAGCAGACCAGGCGTGCCTTCATGAAGGATGTCCACTTGCGCTGCAGGATCTTCTTTCCTCCCA
Source organism: Agapornis roseicollis (assembly GCA_002631895.1). Taxonomy (NCBI): domain Eukaryota; kingdom Metazoa; phylum Chordata; class Aves; order Psittaciformes; family Psittacidae; genus Agapornis; species Agapornis roseicollis. The sequence goes on from NDXB01018929.1 coordinate 12,166, forward strand.
CGTCGCTCTGGGAGGGTGCAGGAAGCATTTCTGCACAGGCTGGTGGGGGGTGCATGTCCCTCTGCCCATGCCTCGCTTCCCCCCAAGCCTCTGTCCCAGTGCTTAGCTCCCCGTGCCCTACCTTGCAGACACGGGCCACCCGGGCTACTCGGGCCACCTGGCTCTTGTCGAAGAAGGATGTGGTCTCCTCGCCTGCCCACTCCATGAAGAAGTAGTAGATTTTGTCATCGTCACCCACAGGGCTGTCCTTGCTCTCCCGGACCAGCACTGAGGCCACGAACTCAGCATCTGGGGAACACAGAGTGAAAGCTACAGGCTGGGGGACCACCACAGGACGGAGGATTGCTCCCTGCCTCAGTTTCTTCACGGCAAACCATACAGGAGCCCAGGGGTACCCCCACTCCTGCTCCATGCTCCCCAAGGCAATGCACAGCATCCCACAGCCCATGACACTGGCCCTAAGGTGTCCATAGCGGTCTCACCATTCAGCCAGTGCAGTGGGGACTCCTCTGTCTTCAGTGGCCGCTGGTGAAGGTTCCTCCGGATGTCAGGGAGACTCCGAAACTCGTAGCGTGTGGCCGTGTACAATCCACCATCTGGGCAGGGCAGGCACCATCAGCATGGTGCTGCTCCCCAGGGATAGCCCCAAAAGCCACCAGCATCCTCGTGCCCCACATGGAAAAGGAGGAGGAGGACCAAGGCCTGGCTTGCTAAGGCCCCTGCATACAGAACCCACCCAGCTGGGGAACCTCATGGGGGCACTGGGGATGGAGCCAGGGTCAGTGGCATTCCACATGTCCCCACCTGCCCTGGCAAAGGTGCTGCTTACCCACGATGAGGCCAGTGTAGCCACGAGCAGGGTCATACGGGCACTTCTCCTTGCCCTCCTCAAAGTGTGATGGCAACGTAAATCTGTTGGCATCCTTGAGGGGGACAGGGGACCGGGTTACACAGGAGGCAACAGACCTGCCTCACCTGCCAGCCCCTAGCTCTCTGCTGCTAGTGGGGACAGCGCCATGCCCGTGCCCTTCTACAAGCAAGACAAACCCTCCCTGCACCCTCTAGCTGGTTGGAAACCACATGGACAGCCAGAGCCCACAGCCAAGAGCAGGGCAGAGGGCTCAGAAGAAGCCCCAGCATCATGTGGCCACCAAGCAGGATCCGGCCAGCACAAGCCACGTTCCCAGGCTGTGCCTGGCCAGCAGACGCTGTCCAGCCGGGCTGGCTCCCCCGGGGGGATGTCCCTGTCACGGCAGGAGTTATTTTCTTTGGGGTTTGTAGTTCAAAGCACGTCAAATAACGACCGGGCCCTTCCAGCTCAGTGGCTGCTTCGCCTGACTCCCAGGGTGTGCGACAGCCAAACCGGACCGGCGACACGGTTGTGGGAATGGGCACGACTCCCCTGGGATTCCCTGGATGTACTGCAGACATGGTCTCAGGACGCCCCTTTGGTCAGGGACGGAGGTGGGCAAAGGGCGGCCGAGTCACCAAGGAGCCACCACACGGGTGAAAGTCCCACTGATGGGAACGTGGCTGCCCCCGGCCTCTGCTGTGAGTCACGGGCATGCAGGGACCCCTGTTCTGGCTGGGAAATCCCTAGGGATGGGCTGCTGAGTCAGCCCTGCCACCGTCACAGCTCCTGCCATCGCCACCCTTCCAGGCACGCTTGCCACTGGCCACCAGCCAGACTGCAGCCCCTGATTTGGGAAGGGACCCTGCAACAGCAGGGCCTGGGGACTATCTCCAGTGCTGGCATATTCCACCCCACTGGTCTCACTGAGCCCACACGGTCCCCCCCATCACTGATCCATCCCCAACCATCTTGCTATGGGGTCTGAGTGTAACCCCAGTGCTGGGGGGAGGGGTGGGGACTTTGGGTGTCTGTATCATGGTGCTGCATCCCCAAATCTACCCTCCCCAGCCGGGGGTCACTCCCCCCCTGCCCCGAGCTGGTAGGACAGGGGTGGAAAGAGAGTTAGGCTGTAGGGGGAGATGGTGTGAGAGTGCAGGGGCTGCACCATGCCGGGGTGACACGGTGGCAGGGGACAGCCGTGGGGCCGAGCAGTACTCACGATGGCGGCGCAGAGCGGGTGGAAGGCGTAGGTCCCACAGGCATAGAGGTGGGTGCTGTTCAGCCTCTGCAGAAACCGCACGTGGTTGAAGCATTCGGTCTGCAGAGTGGGAGGGCAGGCGTTACAGTCTGGGGAGGCAGCAGCAGCCCCCCCAGCACCCACCCACAAGCTCTACCTTGTTGTTTTTGCCCTTCTGCAGGCAGTCCATCTGCTTCTCTGGGGAGGCTTCCCACTGGATCTGCAATGGAAAGAGGAACTTCCCCCATCACCACATGGTTCTGCCATCGCTGCAGGCTCCAGCCTCTGCTAGAGCCTTCAAAGATGCTAAACTCCTCCACATGAGATGGCATCCCTGCCCACATCCCCAGATCAGGGTGAGAGTGGTTCCAGATCCTAACCCACAGGCGCCTGGAGGAATCTTGGGGTATCCTTCCCAGTGGGAGCAAAGGTGTAATGCCTCCCCCCTGCCCTTTGTCCTGACAGGGTGTCCCTGAAGCAGGCAGCTCTGAGCCTGGGGGCACCTCCCACCATTGTCCCCACACTGCCTTGCTAGGGAGAAGGTCCAGATGTCCACAGAGGACCTGGGGACAGCACCTGCAGGCAAGACCTGAAGTGGTGACAGGAAGGATGAGCAGGGGCAGGGTGGCCACAATTTGGGCAGGGAGCAGGCAGAGTGGGACAGGAGAGGACGAGCAGCTAATGGCAAGTAGGGGCCAGGCTCACCGTGCGGTGGGAGCCGTCGGCCACATCGCTGGAGTTGAGGGCGAAGATGGCTCCCCTGGCCCCCACATAGAGGATGCCGCGGTCATCCTCCAGCAGCAGGGTGCTGTAGTTGAGGGTGCGTGCTCTGAAGCGCCGGACGCCCAACAGCTCTGCAAAGGGAACAGGGGGCTGAGGGGGGACCCTGGGGCAGGCACGGTGCGAGCCACCGGGAAAAGACAGAGAATGGAGCTGGGAGCGGGTGGAACAGCACCACCCAAGGTTATTAGGCTGGTGGTGCTGGGTGCCCATTGGTCCAGCACTGGCCTGCCACACTGTTTGGAGAGCAGTTGGAGGAAGCGAAACCACACCAGCAGTGACCCCAGCTCTGAATCAAACCCAGCCAGTTCAAAAGGATGCACAAAACCTGAACCAAAACTGCTGTGCAAGGGGAGAGCTTCTGCAGTCAGGCTGGGTGCTCCCTGCCCACTGAGCCAGAGAAACCATTCAAACTGGGCTGCTGAGAAGTGCCCTGGCCAGCGGAACCCCAGGCCAGGAGGCTCAGACCCTCGTGCCACAGGAGGTGAAAGTCCCATGGGGCTTGGGACCCTGAAGGCAGCTGGGGAGGGAATGACCTGTAAAAGGAGACACTGCCTGAAAGGACGAAAGGGCACCCCAGTTGCAAATAAGCCACTGTCAACTGCTGAGCTGGGCTTCACTAAAGAGGTCAGTGAAGTCATGTGGATGCCCGGGGCATGATGACACTATGGGGCTGGCTGAGGCTGGAGGACAATTAGAGAAAACCGTGGAAGAAAGCTCCCTGCTGACTATTTGGGTGTGATGCCCAGCTCAGGACACTCTTCAAGGCCAGCTGGGCAAAGCTAGGGTCTGGCCAAGGCTGGCTCCCTGCACATCCTTGTCCTCCTGAACTGGCTATTGGGGAGATGCCTTTGCATCTCCACTGCTCCATCCTTCAGGGTACATCAACTCCAGGCATGCAGCAACAGAAAGCTATTGTGGGCTCTGACTGCTGGAGCCCAGGGGACCCGCTGTAGCCACCCACCATTGCCAAGCTTCCCACTCCAGGGGCCAGGGAAGTGTGAATGCAGTCACAGTGCAACAAATCCAGCACCAGCAAGATCTGTACCCCCACCACCGAGACCCACCCCCCCCTTACCCTCAAAGGTGACTGTTGTTCTGGGGGTGGCATCCAGATCGGTGGCAGAGCGCCGTGATGGGTAGCCTATCACTGCTGTCACTGCCATGAAGAGAGCTGCCAGGAGGTGGGCTATGCCTCTGCTCATCTTCCCGCTGCCCCGCTGAGGGCAGCTGCCCATCCCACAGCTGCCAGGCCGGCACAGCCAATCCTTGGGACACGCTCCCCAGCTCCCTGGGATGGGGATGGGTGCCAAAGCCTCCTGAAACACAGAGCACCGGGTCAGACGCTTCTGCTGCCCCCAGCACCTCACCAGCAATGGGCTCAGGAAGAAGCTGGCTGCACACATGCATGGATGCTTGACCGGACATGGCCTCAGCCCAGGGACAGCTTCAGGGAAAAGCAAGCCCTTGTTTGCCAAAGGGGAAACTGAGGCATGGCACAAGGCATCGAGCCTGCAGCCAGCACAGGGCAGGGAGCTGAGTCTGAGCAGAGGCCCTGGCTCAGAGTCCACTCCATGGCAGCCACTTGCTGAGTGCTTGAATGGGTTGCTTGGAGGTTCATTTTCCTTCAAGTTTGCCCCAGGCTATTCCCTCCTTCCCTCAAAGCTATCCTCCCCCTGACAGAAGGATATGCTTCATCACAGAGAGCTGATCCCCCACTGCATTTTCGCAGCCAAAAAGCAGGCACAGTTACCCCCAAAGCAGAGTGCAGGGCTCAGGGCTGAGCCACTCTGAAGGTCTCTTGGCACACTGCGGTACCCCAAGCACTGCTCCCGGCTGAGGCAGGAGGGCTCCTGGGGAGCCCAAGGGAAGCCCAAGGGAAGCCCAAGGGAGCCTGGAAGCACAGCTGATGGCGAGCAGGAGGATAAACAGGGATAGGATGGCCACAATTCGTAGCTCCTGACATGAAAGATATTTGTCCCCACAGTTTTGCCCCTCCTGAAACAAGATTCCTGAGGACAGAAGCAGGGGAAAGGATGCTACAGGCATGCAGTGATGCAAGGTGAAGGAAAAACCATACAGGAACCACTTGGCATCTTCATCAAGTCTTTCCAGGTGAGAACAGTTCCTTCTCCCCAGCATTTATCCATGAGTTTTCAGTTCCTCTTTCATCCCAAGCTGCCTTGAAGCTCAGCATCTACCTCAGCTCTCACTTCCATGCATTCAATCCCTCCCAAATAACCCTCTGCCTCTCCTGGCTGTATTAAGCAAAGCCACTGGTTCATTTTACAGTCACTAAGGAGGAAGAAGATGCCTGGCTATCTAGAGCAGGAGAGCTCTCCGTAAGCAACCAGCACCTACACATTTGCTTAGTTGTTGGGGGCTTTTTATCTATATAAAGCAAATACCTGGCCCTGTAGAGAAGCTGTCCAAACACGCTTGCTGCAGCCTGAAGCAAATACCTCACCAGGTCTTAGGCAGAGGGGAGATAAAACCAATGTGAAACGGAAGTGAAAAGGGCTTTGGGGCTCAAAAGGAGAAGTAAGGATCTGGATGTGGGATCCAACTGCAGTCCTGGATCCTGTGTTAAACCGCTGTTTCCTTTGTGGGAGTTCAGACACAGACCTCATATCTGTATTGGCTGCTGCTCTGGAGCATCCCTTGCTGCTCCCTCTTGCCTCACTGCACCCCAGACACCATCCCAACACAAAGCACCCATACAGCACCCAATCCTGGGTGCAGGCAGGGTCCTGCCCACAGAGCTGAGCCCCCTGGCAAACAGAGGATGGTGATCCAGACCATCATCCCACCAAGTAACTCCTGTTCCCAGGACAAGCGCTGTCCAGACCAAGGGTTTGCTAGTGAATGATGGGCCTGGCAAGACGATGCAAGGTGAGTGAATGGGGATGGAGGTCAAAGGGAAAGTAGTTGCTTTGGTGGCACCATGAGCGAAATCCACCAAGCTATTAGGGCAAAGCAAGTGGTGGGGTCACGTGTGGAGCACCAAAACACCCAAAAGCACTCCAGCCAGCCCCATGCTGACACCTCTCCATACGGCCATTATGGGACTAGGGCCATTCTGCTGCAGGGACCTTACCCAGGCCTCTGTGTGGGGACATGAGCCGGAATCATGCACAAGCCACAGAAGCTGCCATACACCTTTGCTGGGAAAGCAGAGGGGAGGAGAAACCTCCTTACAACAAGGCAAACAACGATCTCCAATAAATGAGTAACAGCCTTGCAAGCTGCCTGCACGCTGCCATACATCCTCGCCTTATCTCCCCTGAACAAGCACTGAACTTTGCCTTGCTGCTTGGTTCCAGGTGCGACAGGGATTGGAGCCGGGAGCATGGCTGGGTAGGGAGGCAGGGATGGTGTTTATCACAGGGCAAGCACCACGCTGCCAGCCAGCCCTGGCTAACGTTTAACCAGAGTCAGCACTGAGCCAGCATGGTGGGGGGAATAAAAACAGTGAATTAAGGTGTGGGGCTGTGCAGGGCTCCCAGGCAGGCAGGGTCAGTGGGGAGCAGCCTCCCCTGCTGCCAGGGCTGGGATCCTCTGTTTTTAATAAGGGAGAGGATACCCTCATTTCCAAAGGCTTCTTTGCTTGAGATCAGATGTAACTTTGTCCTACAGGGCGTTTAATCAGTTAGCCTTGAGAGCCAGTTAATCTTTTACTTGAAGGGAAGGGCTGCTCTGAGCTTCTCTGCTTGTATTTTTTATACATAGGATGGGGGAGAAAGAGCAAGGAGGAACTGAAACCAGCCTTGACCCCACTCAGATTGTCACGCCAGGCTGCTGCCACACCAAACATCCCCAAACCCATCCTGCACCTTGAAAGGGTACAAGTTGAAAGCGAGGGCCAGGGAGGGAGGGAGGCAGAGGTCTCGGTCCATGGGACCCACTGTAGGGCAGCTGGATTGCTCAAGCCCAGCACTCCCATGCAAAACAGGAAAAAGCCAGGAGGAGAAACACCACAGAGAGTTTTCCCTGTGGGAGGAACACGAACGGGTGGAGAAGAGGCTGAAAAGCAGCAGGAGCTTCAATGGAACCTGAGGTTTAAGAGAAAAAACACCCAGGAAAGCCCATCCCACCCCCAGGAGCACGCTCCCGAACCCCCTCAGTGCCTCACCTACTCCTCAGCACAGGGGGGGCCGACATAGGACCTGCAATCCAGCCCCAAATCCCGCCCTGGCCAGCAACGCTGAAGGAGAAGGGAGCCGGAGGCAGGATCTGGATGCAGGGCTGACGACCAGCACGAGGAACCAACCACTCTGATCTCAACGTGCAACATCCATGGAGGCCAAAGCCCCTCTCCTACCGCCGGCGCCCGGTGCTCCTGCGGGATGCAGCCGCGGCTCCCGGCGCTGTGTCCCGCCGGCGGAACGGGTTTGCTGGCCTCCGCGGAGCACGAGGAAAGCAGCGTGGCAGCAGCGTGTGAGCGAGCCCCGGTCAGGTCTGACTGGGTTTACTGGGTCACGGCGGAAGCTGTGTGAGCATGACTGTGCTGGCCCCAGCCTCCCACCAGCAGCCAGGCTCATAGCACAGCACAGCACAGCACACCCAACCGAGCCGGCCCAGGCGGCACCTCCTTAAAATCCCCAGGACCAGCGTCTCTGGAGGCGCAAAAGGCTTTTGATGAGTGAACTTCCCGGCGGCAGGTCCCGACAGCCTGGATCCGGCCAAAGCTGCCGCACCCCTCAGCAGCCACTGCACCGGGAGCTTCTGCTGGGCATGGTGGCCCCTTCCTGCTGCCCCATGGTCCTCAAAGCCACGAGGCAGGGAGCCCGGGGAGCCAGAGCCACTGCATGCTGCAGTGCAGGGGAGCTGCGCTGCCAGTGGGGCTGGCAAACATGGAGGGACCTCAGCCAGGATCTTACGGGCCTCCCATGGCTGTTTCCTTGGCAGCACAGCCAAAAATGATGCTGGTTGTTTAATTTAAAGGAGAAAAAAATGGAAATGCTGGGTGGGAGTTGCCCTTCTCTGGCTCACCCCCAGCATCCACCCTGCACGGCAGAACAGAGGTTTGCAGAGCGGGATGGGACGTTTCCCCATCCCACTACTCCAGAGACAGCTTGTGGTTGCTCCACCAGGCTCTAGTAAAGCCCAAGCAGGCTCCTGGACCCTTCTCCCCTCCTCATGGGTTGCTCACCTCGGCATCATGCACCCCTACCAGCAAACGCTGTGGGAGGGCAGGATTTCCAGTGGATCTCCTCCAGGTTACGGGGCTGCAAAACAGCCTCAACAGGACTGCTGGCAGGACTGCACCAGGAGACACGGTTTACACCTTGCTTTATCACAACAGCCCAGCCCAAGCACTCCAAACCCTGTGCAGCCGATTCAGTTTTCAGGACCAAGCCTGGCAGGTGACACCCCTCCCCCCCAAGTCCCTTCAGTTCCCCCACGGTGTTCCCACTGGCCCAGCACCATTTTATACCTCCAGGGACCTGTGTGAGTTGCCCTCGGGTTCAGCTGAAACAGCCAGACCCGTTCCTGGTGCAGGGAGAGGGGGAAAGGTGCCTGCCCTGAGGGATGAGGTGGGGAGAGCTCCCAGGCGTGGGAATGAGCCAAGGAATTACAGGAAATGAGATATCCAGTGAGAGGCGAGCCTGGCCCCTGCATGGCTGCAAGCGCAGTGTGCTTCAGGCTCCCCTTCCCAGGAGCCAACAGACCTTGAGTGGGAAATCCTGCGAGATGTGGGAAGAAGAGCCGGGATGGAGGTTGCCAGGCAACTTTAATTCAGTCCTTGATGAACTTCCAGCACTTTGCTTTTGCCGCAGAGCCCAACCAGCAAATGATACATCAGGTCCCCCTGGAGCTCATGGTGTCCATCCACCCAGCCATCCATCCATGAATCCATCTACCCCCAGGGCTTGCTCATGGCCACAGGCCCAGGTTGCCCTGCAAGGCAATGGGTGCCTCCCGTTTGCCCCCCAGCAGCATCCCCAGAGGCCAGCCCAGGACAAGCTGCCGTTCCCAGCAGAGGTTTGCAGGCAGGATGTGAGCCGTGGGACTGGGCTGGCGCTGCAGCACGGACATTTCCCAACCAGCCGGGGACTTCTGTCAACAACAGCAAGAAAAAAACCCCAAACTTGTTGGAAGCCCTCAGGGCAGAGGGGACCCGTGCTGGGCTTGGGGGCCGGGGAGGGAAGGAGCACAGTGACCTCCTGGGAGCCCCTCACCGAGTTTATTTTAGTTGCTCTCTTTAAACAAAACCATGCTTGACCCTGGGGCGCTTCAGCAGACACGCACAAGAGCTTCAGTGATTCGGGAAGCAGATATATCCCTCTTTTATCCAAATTTGGGATTCAAGCACAAAGGAGGAGAGGGGGAGCAGCAACATCGCCTCCTCCCAAGAAGCATCCTACCCTGTTTCTGCCATAAAGCCCCTGCTCGCAGCACAGCCACTGTGAAGCCAGGCGGGCCATGGGAATGGGCTCTTACTCTCCCCGGCATGACACAGCCCCATCCAGCACCAGCAGAGCCCTTGCAGCATATGAGAGCTCCCAGCCCTGATCCCACAAAGGTCATGGAGGGAAGGAGATGCACAATGGAGCAAAGTGATGGATGGGAGAGCAACAGGAGCCAGTTGGGGATGTGAGCTGATTTATGGGGCACCCAGTGCTGGCAGGAGCCAGACATCTAAACATCCCAAAAAGACAAGCTAATCCATCAGCAACGAAACTAACAACAGCCCAATTTCCAACAGATTCACCCCACTGCCTCCAGTGACATGCCTTTATCTCCATCCCCCTACAGCATCCCTGGGGAATGCCACCTGTCCCACAAGGGGCAGGGACCAGCAGGGTGTCCGCCTGCAGAGGTGCAGGGATCGGGGTGTTTTAGCCTCTCTCCAGCTTCCTGTTTTCACTGATCTTACAAGAACTCGTTCCTCTCCTCCATCTGGTCAGGTCTGATGTGGAGCAGGAGGTTCAAAGGGGCTGTCTGGCAGCAATGGAGCTCACTGCCAAGTCCCAGGGAGAGCTCTCCTGCCATTCCCATCCAAACCCACCCAAAAAAAACCCAACTGGGAAGATAAGGAAAGCTGCTCTGGCCTGTGCCATGGGCAGCCATCACCTGCCTGCAGCCGCCTGCCAGGCATAAGGATGGCTCTGTTCCAGCAGCTCCCAGCATGCCACAAGCAGACGGCGAGAGCACGGTGCCCAGGATGGCAGGACAGAGCACTCCTCTGCTCTCCATCTGTATGGAAAACACACCAACGCCAGCTGATGAATGAAACAGTTCCTTGCCTGGCTCCATCGCCCCAAAAGCCTTGCTGAGAGCTGGCCCCAGGAGGGAAGGGTGCAAGGAGGGGAGGCTGAAGGTGTCCCATGATGGAACCAAGAGCTCTAAGGGATGTCCCAGACAGGCCAGACCTGGCACCCCCGGGCAACACAGCAAGTCTCCTCGCAGAAGCAATTCCCTGTGTGCCAGAGGCCATTTGGCTCTTGCAAGCTCTCAGTGAGGACAAGGTCCCTGCGGCTTTTCCTTCCCATGCAGCACGTCTGTCTACCCCTGCAGAAACCCCACCGGAGCAGCCCCAGGCTGACCCTGCAGCCTGGGAGCACTGGAGAGCCCAGTCAGGAGCCACGCAGAAACTGGGAAGTGGAACTGGAAGCTGCTGAGACTCTGACCTGACTCTGACTTCACCCATCACCAGCCCCAGGCAGTTGGGGAGGCAGAGTGCAGCCACCAAGCCCCAGGATGTGGGGTGCAGACCCCAGGACTCCCACCTCCTCCATCACATGGAAGAAGCATGCTCAGTGCTAGCGACATCGCCCCCAAGCCCCAACCTTTCCCATCCTTTCCATCTGCGGCATGCCAAGCTTTGCTGCTTGCCTGCAGCCCCTTGGTGGCTGGATGGACAGACAGAGCTGGACAGACTGCCCTCCACATCACAACAAACTTTTCCAGCAGAGGGGTGTTCACATCCAAGTAGCTCAGCGCTGGATGGGCTCTGCAATTCAGCCTTCAAAGGCTTGGTGGCTGAAGCACATTGTCTTCTCAGCAGAAGCAGGAAAATAATTGTAGAATTCAATTCCCAGGAACAATTAGAAGGAAAATGAGAAAAAAAAAAAAAAATCCCAACCCTCCATGTAAAGGGATACTTCAGAGCCAGCAGATCTGGGGACTTTTTGACGCATTTGAATCCATTTGCTCGTCCTCGTGGTTGCACCGTGTTTCATTTCACTGGGCTCATACAATGCAAGACAAGGCATTAACCCCGGGTGTTTGTTCAGAGCCGGTTTGTCTTCCAGTTCTTTTTCCAAAGCCAGGTTTGAGTTTCAAAGATGTTTCCTGGCAATGCCTGGAGTTCCCACCATCGCCGTGGTGCGGGACTTCCCCAGGGGGAAACTGGGGCTCAGAAACCACGCACGACCTGGCATCCTCTTGGAAGTAGGGGCAAGAGCTGCAGCACAGCCCAGCTTGCCTGGTGCGAACGTGGGGCTTCCTGCCGCAAGCCTGTCCCTCTCCCTTCTATTTATTGCAAAGATAAACTGTTTTCTTTTGCAAAGTCCAGCAAACCCAGATGACGGGAGCGGCTTTTATGGCTTCCAGCTTTAACAACCTCCTGTTTCCTTCGCTTTCCCTCTGACAAAGCTTCAAATTTGGGGTCAAACCCGATTTCATGTTCAGCTTCGCGTTCAAACCTGCACAGCGCCAGCAGCAGCACCTGGCCTTTCCCACAGTCGTTTGCATACCACCAGCTTTGCTGCCCCAAAGTCAGCTCCCCGCCTTATTTGCATGGGCTGGGCTTTGCAACAGGCAAACGAGAGCCCTCCGTCAGGTAACGGGAGGTGGGGTTGTTGCTTGAGGGAGCTTTTAAGCAACTAGAAAAGCAGAACCCAGAGCACACCCTGAATGGCCAAGCTGCCTCCCGGCCCCTGGTTGGTCACACAGTGCCTGGGATCCTCATCTTCCTTCGTCTCTGAACAGTGGAGCTTGTGCCCCAAGAAGAAGGAGGGGTGGGTTTGGTGATGACCTTGGTACAGCAAAGCCCTCGTGCCTGTAAATCACGGGGAGCTGGGCAAGGAGAGACGCGACAGCAATTCCTCCTGAAGCTCCAACAGGGCCGGGAGCTCTCACCTTTGATCAGGAGCAGTGACCAGCCCAGCAGCCAACCACTCACTGCCTTTCACAGGGGAACATCAGAAACTGTGGGGGCATCATTCCCTCACTCCCTGAGCGCCAGTGGATCGCCGGGACTGGTTTCCCCCCACCAAACTGCCCATCACATGAGCCGCATCCCAACAAGTCCCATCAAGATGCCAAGCGGAGCCAGAAGGCAAGCACAGGGAGAGAAATTCCCTGCACACGGCCAGGCCAGGCTGGCACCATATCTCCATTGCACCCAGTGCTGCCCAACACACAGGGTGCCCGCAGACCCCCCTTGCCAGCCCTGCCGAGCACACCTGGATGCTTATCCCAGCACACAACCTGCCAGATTTGCTGAATAAACCTCCCAGCTCCAGCAAACCCACTGCATTCCTGGCGGAGAAAGCGGTGAAAGGTTCAGATGGATGTCGGAAAAGGCAGGGGGGAGAAACAAGCCTACGGCACAAAGCCCTCATCTGCAGGAACCGAAAGGGTTGTTGGGGTTTTGGTTTTTCTTTCCCCTCCGGTTGCAACACACAAACAAAGCCAAGATAGGGATCTCAGCGTGCTGGGGGGGCAGCTCCCTGCCCTTGTCCCTCCAGGCAGAGTGAGCCTGGCCAAACCCAGATGAAGCCGTGATGTGTCCTGCAGGACACACACACAGCATCACCACAGCTGTCCCACACAGGTTTGGGGTTCAGATGGGGGGTTCCCCAGCCTGTGCCCACCACAGAGGGAGGCAAAGCAGCTGGAGCCCGTGGTAGTAGGCCAGCTAGCACAAAAATGCCACTGCTGTTATTAATAATTTCCCTGCCTCTGGGGGAATCTGCACTCCTCATCCATTTTGGGCAGTCTCTTTGTCTTTGGAGACTGCTTTTCTTGGCACCTGAAGAGCTCGTTCATGGTTCTCTCCCCCCCCCCAGCCCCAACATCATGCTCTTGGTTTTAAAGGCCAGGCACAAGGCACTGGCTCACCTGGGCACTGATGCAGAGGGCAAAGAGATCCCCGAATCTCAGTGCTGCCTGGCTGTAAAGCAGGTCCTTTCTACCCTTGGATCAGGAGGGAGGTGCAGCTCAACCTCAAACACAGAGAAGCCGCCAGCACAAGCCGGTCTTCTCTGCCCAGGGGCATTCAGAGCTCCCACAGCAACGCATCCCAAGGAGATGAACCCTAAAGAGCCAGGCCTCAGACAAGCCACATCCCGTGTCCCCCTGCCTCCCAAGGGGATAGGGGGAGGCAGAGATTCCACTACACCACCTGCATCAGTTTAGTTTCTCATCCCAGCCAGCTGAAACACCAGCTGCCCCCAGGTAACACTCAGCCTCCCCAGAGCAGCCTTCATCCCCACATCCACAAGGGAAGGGAGGGGCTGGATGTAGCCCCCCTACCCCCGGGGAGCCGCTGCCCTGCCTGGCTGCAGTTCCCACCATCAGCTTCCTTTGCACCCTCTGCATGTCCCCACATCACTCCTGCCCAGTGCCCCCAGCCCCACCTAACCACACACCCCAAAGAAGGCGACCTGTGCTGCCCCCAGGTCCTGCATATCCCCACCTCCCCTCCAGCATGTCACCCCAAAACCATGTCTGGATCAGACCTCCCCTGGTCTCCTCTCCATCCTGTCCCCAGGACTCTGCCCCGCTGTTTCCCTGTATTTCCATCCCAGCAGTTCAAACCCCTGCTCCTCCTCTGGTGGACCCTGCCCGTGTGCCCACCACCTCAGATCCTGCCTGGGGATCCAGCACCCCAAACCCCTCCTGCAGACTCAGACCTAGACCCACACTAAGCACCTCAGGCCCTACCAAGGGACTCAATACCCAATCCAGCACCCCAAGACACTGCCTGTGGACTCGGCATCCAGTCCCAGCACCCCCAGTCCTGCCTGTGGACCCGGACGGAGACCCAGCACCCCCAGCCCTACCTCCGAATTCGGCATTCAGACTCAGCATCCAGCCCCTGCATCCAGCACTCGGATCCCGCAACCAGATCCAATTTTCCGGATCCTGAGAGCGGACGCGGACCCGGACTCGAGCCCGGACCCGGACCCAGCCCCAGCCCTCCCGGACCCGGCCGGCGGCTGTTCCCACTCGCGTGTCCCCGGCACTTACCTGGTGCGGTTCGGCTCGGCTCGGCTCGGCTCGGCGCCTCGGCAGGTACGGGCGGCGCGGCTCGGCTCGGCGCACCCCGGCGCTCGCAGCGCTGCCGTGCGTGGCCCTGCCGCACCGAACCGTACCGAGCCGCACCGCGCCGCCCCGCGTCGCACCGCCCCCTGGCGGCCGCCGCCGTGCGCGGAGGCCTCGGCCTCGGTGCTCGGTCCCGGCCTGAAGCTCGCTGGCGGCCCGCGGAGGGCAGGAGCTGGGGCTGCCCTGCAGCACGTAGCGGGGGCAGGAGGCAGCATTCCCCTATGCAGAGCCGCGGAGGGCAGAGATGCTGCAGAGCGAAGCCCAGGGACGCTCTGCTTGTGCTGAGCGACCCCAAGTTTCACCCCATGTTTGGGTTATACAGCCCCAAAAGGGCCCTCTGATAGAGGGGTCTGTGTTCAAGCCCTTTGCAAGGCGAAATGCTGCTAACTTGGGCTTGTAACGATAAAAAAGCATCACCGAGCTCAGTAGGCGTCATCCACTTCTGCCAACACAGCACACACGGTGCCACCACACCATGGCCAGTGATGCAGTGTCCACTGAGCCTCCTCACACCCCATAGCCACCCCTGGCTCCTTACATCCCGCACCGCACACCTGAGCTGGGCCCGTGCCCCATCTTCTCCCTCTGTTAGCGCTGAGCCTGCCTTCACCCGTGGTGGAAGCTTGTTTGGAAACCTGGCAGGCGGTGGTTTCTCTAGGGCTCTGTGTGGAGCCTTTTTGTCCTGGGTGGCTTCTGCAGCTCCTCCCCACGGGCAGCAGCTGCCAGGTTCAAGCCTCTGTTTGCTTTCCTTTCGCAAGCTTCCAGCTCCTGGCCAACCCTCCCTGCCCTCCCAGAGCAAAACCCCGAGTGCTGTGTGTAATCAGCAGGTTGGATCTAGGGCACCTGGAAATCAGCTGGAGTGGGAGGTGGGGAGATGCTATACCTGCACATGCCGGATTACAGCTCCCAAAGCCAGGTGCTGCCAGCCCATGGTTACAAATCCATGCAGTGCTCAGCACCAGCACCCTCAATGTCTCATCCCCTCCACTCCACACCAACCCCCATGGGGGGGTGAGGCCTTCAGGAAGGGTACGAGGGCCACCCTGACCCTACACCCTGCAGACCTGGAGCAAAACCCATGGCAAGGCTTAGTTGAGCAGGTTGTTGCTGCAAATCACCTGGGGATGAAGGTCAGCCCTGGCTGAGCTCTCATCACCGCCTGGACCTTTTAGGGCCAGTAAGGGTGGCAGGGACAGGATGCTCCCATGGGGAGCCTGGCTAATATGCCAACCTTAAGGCCTCTTGTCAGGATCCTGCCTCCTAAAAGCACCATGGATGGGAGGGAGAGCAGCAGAGGCTTGAATACCCCCAGCCCTCATGCACTGATGGTTCTCAGCTAAGGAGGGACCCATCTGGGTGCTCCGGTGGACGGGATGGCTCCTGTCACCCTCACACACACCAAGCAGCCACCATCCCCTTGCGTGAGGTTCTGGGACCCACTCTCTATCCCTGCTCCCAAGGGACCCCAGCAGGGACACTACCCACCTCCTCCAGCGCTCCCTGTCCTCCTGCCCTCTCCTCCTGTATGCTCCAGTGCCTGATTACCATTTCCTCCTGTCCTTGGGCAGAGCCGCAGCGCCTCCTCCACGCCTCACCGCGCCTCTCCACCCACCCTGCGGAAGTGGGATGCCCACACACCGGGAGCCAGGCTCACCCGGCAGCAGGAGGGTAGGCAGAGCAGCAGGCACCGCCTGCGAGGCAGCGATGCTTTTGGCTTGCCTGTCTTACCCAGGGACAGGGGGTTCAGGTGCTGTGAGGTGGATGCTCCCTCTCATCCACCCCAAACCCCATCCCCTGCCTTGCTGGAAGGGTTGGTTATGGGGAGAACTGGTCCATGAGCACTGAGAAAGGCTGACACAGAGCAGCCCAAGGCTCCCTCTCTCCATCTCCAGGGCACTGTGTACGTCCAGTCCTGCAGCAACGCTCCCTGCCCGTGCAGGCAGCGCAGGCAGGCGTCCTCCCGCGTGGCTGCCGGCCGAACCAGCACACATTGGAGCTGCGTTAGCTCCTGGCCTCGCGGTGGGGTAATTAGTGCATGAGCAATGAGCGAGCGGAGCCTGGCACGGCGTAGTTACAGGCCCGAGCTTGCGAGGCTTTAATTAATGAACACGAGTCATCGGCAGCTGGAAGCAGAGCTGTGTTCAGAGCCTTCGCCTGCTCTGCCGCCCCCTGAGATTAAACTGGAGGAATTTAGAGCCCCGCGAGGTTGAAGGCCAGGGCCTTGCTCTTATTTGCGCTGCTTCCCCAAGAGCCAGAGTGGGATGCAGGCAGCAGCAGGCAGGAGCCAAACCAGACCTGTCCATCCATCTGCCCCACAGCCTGGTGCTATGGAATGGGGAGGTCTGGCTTGTGCTCCAACCTCAGTCCAGGGCTTGCAAGGTGCTGGAAGGGGAACTTCCCACTGGAGCAGCCCTGCAGCCCCCAGCCCAGCCCAGGGGGCATCCTCAGGAAACCACCCTCCCCTAGAGGAGATTTTATCCCTACTGCTCTTTCCCCATTAATCCAAACGGCCTTTAGGAAAGGGAGATGCTTTAGTGCCCTGATCACCAGCCCAACAACTGGTTACTGTTTAATTTCTCCTTGTTGCCACTTAAACACAGCAACAACTGCAAGGAATTGGGAGAGATGACTGGGCAGAGCTTGTCCCATGTCACAGCAGGGCCAGCTGCCCTTTGCCTGTGCTGGCAGCTGCCCATTGCAGCACAAGCCCCACCACTGAGCACACGGCAAAGCCAGGCGGATGCCCACGCTCAGCCAGCATGTTTGTGCTCACCCCTCTCTGGCAGATACCCCTGCCCATGTCAATGTCACCCTCTGACACCCAAGAAGCCATGGCGAAGCTGGCGTGCTTCACTTGGCACCGCGGCACCGTCCCAGCCGGCACACCAGATGATGTGAGGAATTATAACAAGGCCACAGCACCGTGAAATATTGATGGGATTAGTGCGGATCAGCTCTCCGAGCACACGTGCTGCGCTCGCCCTGGGCCCGTGAGCCTGAGACCTGCGTGCACTCATGTTGCAGCTCAGTGCCTGGGGCAGCAGCGCTGCTGGATGCTCCCTGACAGACAATGTCTCCAGCCACCACCAGCCTGCTGCCTTCTGGAGGGACATGTGGGACCCTATTGCAGCACAAGATATACATCAAGTTGCTTAATGCATAACACAGCTCGGCTGGGATGAAGAGTTGTCTGGTTTGGTTGCAGCTCTGCACTCACTGCCACTCTGGGCCCAAGGCACCCTGCAGCCCTGAAACATGCCAGCCCCCAGGCTCCATATCCTCCAACCCCATCTCAGGATCATCGCGCATGGAGCATAGGGAATGCCCCATGCATAGGTGTATCCTAGGTGACTGGCAGCAGACCCTCACCCTCCTGGCCGTTGTGTGTCCCTGCTCTCACTGTGAGAACAAGGTTTGGCCAGGAAGAGGGCTTCATTATGGATCACAGCAACATAAAAACAACTTAGCAGGACCAAATATCAGCCAGCATTGAATTGGAAATACGCTGGGAGGAGTGCACACCATGGCAGCAGCATGTAACAAAGCACCCAGTTTTAGGGTTGCAGTGCTGACGGTGTGTTGGTGCCTATAACACCCATGGGGCTGACCACAATCTGCAGCCTTTGGTAAGAAACTGCTTTCTGGGGCAGCTCTGGCTCTTCCCCAACAGCGCCTGCAGCCTGCCTTTCCATTGCCCACAGCAAGAGCAGTGAGATAGAACCCCAGCGTGTGGGATTTGGTTTGCCAGCCTCTGCGCTCGGAGGGGCAGCAGGCAGTGACTGTTTCAAGCTGCTCTGCAGACTGGCCATCTTGGAGTTACAAAATCACAGCACTCGGGCAGCTGCGGATTTATGAAACCCACAGAGGAGTTGTGAAACACATGCTGAAGCTGTGCCAGCCCGCACCGTGCCAAGGGGCATGTTATAATATCAGAACCACCAGCGGAAAAATGGGTACCTTTCCCTTTCGACACAAGAAAGCAACAATGAGCAAACCAGCCTTTCCCTGGGCACCTCCATCCCTCAGTTACGCTGTGAGACTGGCATTGCTGCTTCACCTGCCTCCATGGAAGAAAAGCCCAATGGGAAGCACACCAGCCCCACACCATGGGGTTGGTTTCACTGCTCCAGCATCCGTGTGGTCCTCTCTGCCCATCCCAGGACCAGCCCCAGACCTGGGCCAGCAGCTCTGCATGAGGCAGAGGAGCAGAAAAGTACCCACTGGTGATGCCTGGATCCTGGCAATGGCACCCAGGGCTTCCCAGCAGCTGAGTGCATGCTCACCAGGCTTGGCTTTGTTTCTTGAGAGCGTCATGGACTCGTCAAATCAAGCATGATGCTCTGCAGATTCGCCCCAGGAAAAAACATCTTCCAGTGGGCACAGAGTATGAAAGGCTGGGGAGCCTCTTCCCTTGGAGTCACTGAGCAAGCTTTCCAAACCACTGTTTCTTCGGGCTGGGAGCCAGGAGGGAAAATTACAATTGCAGAAGAGTTTGTCTGAGAAAGTTGTAAAGAGCTGGAAAAAGGCAGGGGCAGGCCAGAAGGCAGCGGGACAGCCAACCCATGCTGCTGCCACTCTACCCTGGGGGTTGGTTTTGGGTAGGGACAGGATTTTACCCCCAGCTCAGTACAGCAGCGGAGGTGCTGCCCCAACATCCCACAAGATCAGATGCTGGTTGCTCCCCTGTCAGTGTTTGGCAGTGGAAATTGGGGTGTTTTGCCCAGGGCCATTTGTCGATGGAGGCTGCCAGCCCCAGCCGCAGAGCCGAGAGCGGTGCCAGGGTGGATTTTCTCAGAGGAGAAGCCGCTGAGTCAGAGCAGCCTCCGATGTGTTCCCACAAGCCTGGCTGCGAGATGCACGGGAGTTCACGGAGGACAGGAGCTCAAACAGGGAGCCCCCGGGGTTCAGGCTGCTCCTTTGCAAACCGATCCGAGCCAGTGGAAAGCATCGCCCTGGCTCAGGATCTGTCAGCACCGCACCTGCCGGGAAGGGTTTGTAGGCTGCAGGAGGGCAGGCTCCTGACCTGCCTTTCAACCAGGGATGCTCCTGCAGCATGGGGGGGCAAACACCAGCAGGCATTGGGAATCCTGTGGGAGAGGCAAGAGTGGTGTTTCCAGGCTTGACAAAAGGTCTCATCCTGGCTTTGGGGCAGAAGCAGGACCAAAGTGGTTGCAAGCAGGGAAGGGGCAGACTCATGGAATCACAGGAGACCAGGTTGGAAGGGACCTTAAGAATCATGTGGCCCAACAAAGCAAAGCATGACCTAGACTAGATGTCCCAACACCCTGTCCAGACAAATCTTAACAATGCCCAGTGTTGGGGAATCCACCACTTCCCGCGGAGATTATTCCAATGGCTGATTGCTCTCATTGTGAGGATTTTCCCTCTTGCGTCCAGCTGGAATGTTCCTGGGGATAACTTGTGCCCATTACTCTTTGTCTTTTCCATGTGACGTCTTGTGAAAAGGGAGTCTCCATCTTCTTTGTAGCCACATTTTAAATACTGGAACATGGCGATGAGGTCTCCACTGAGCCTTCTTTTCCCTAGGCTGAACAAGCCCAGCTCTCTCAGCCTTTCCTCCTGTGGCCAGGTCCCTGCCACACACTGCAGAGAGCAGCAACACATGTCCCTGGGATTGCACAGGGGCTGGGGCAGCACCAGTGGCTTTTAAGGGCTTCACTTTTGTGTGACCCAACCTGCACCCCCCAGAGCTAGAGCCGGGAGGTGCAATAGCCCCCAGCATCCACCCCTTGAGCCAAGCCTCCAGCCAGGATCCACATCCCCACGGCTTCACCTTCACCATCTGAGCCTTGGTGCTCAAGTGACCTCTCGCAGCCCTGCCTGCTCCAGCCCAAAGCTGGGCTGCTCCATGGGCAGCCTGCCCCTGCTTCCCAGGCTCCAAACCCCAATGCTGCCACCGAAGGAGAAACAACCGGAGCAGCGCAGTAAATAACCCCCCCGCACACAGGCAGAGCACTGGCAGAGCAGAGCCAGGCGCATCCATCACTCTCACAGTTTTTCTTCAGCTCTGACACTTTGATAGGGACGAGGGGGTGGGGGAAGGAAAGGAGCTTCCAAAATTTATGAGCTTGGATTTAAAAATACATCTCCTGGAAGCGCTGCAAAACCCGGAGATGGGAAGGCAAATGGCTTAAAAGCTGCCTTTGGGAATGAATGTGAAAGCTGTGCCTGCCTCGGGAAGAGGGATCTGGGAGACCTGCACGGATGATGGCGCAAACCGTGTCCCCACTGGGATCGTTTGGCGAGCCACAGCTCTCCGTGCCCTGCATTACAAGTGAAATGAAAGGTAGAGGTAACAAATGACAGGTTAAAATCCCTCCAGCCCTAAGGTAACGTCAACCTTAGCGCACATAGGATTTGGATTGTCACCTTCAATCTCCCAGAGTTTCTCCTCTGCATCCATGACCTCCCAGTGCTCCACGCATAAGCAGCCTCTCAGCCCCATTTAGAAATAGATCCCCTTATGCAAAGAAAAGAGCTCGGAGCTGTGAATTTAGCTGAAAACATCTTTACCACAGGGAATCACAGATCAAATAATAAAGCCAAATGAGTGTCAGGAAGAATAACCGTGATATCAGAGTCCTGGGTCTTTACAGATGGACTGTCCCCCAGCAGGGTACCGCAGGATGAACAGCTGAAAAATGTTACCCAGTCATTAAAACCAGCTAAATGTAAGTTAGCCTGAGTGACAATGACGCTCAAAGCAAATTATTTGTCTGCTGAGGGAAAAGGAGCTATTCCGAGCTTGCCTTTCGCTGTAGTTTTCTTTTAAAGTCAGAAAGGACTGAAAAACGCTGAGCCAACAGCCTGGCTGGCAGCACCCTGGCTCTGCTGCAGCAGCATGGTGCAGGGAGCATCCCTGCGAGCTGATCCCTTCTGCCATCATGCTCCAACCTTCCCTGGAAGGATGCTTGGAACGGACTGGGAAGATGGTCCCCAGGGCCACTGTCGCATCTCTGCTGAGTTACAGTGCCATTCAGGATCATGGTTTTGCCATGGAAACATCTCCTCCTAACAACAGATCTATCAGCACATGTCCTAAAAGCAGCCTGGCATCCATTACATGGTAATTTTTGCTTCCCTGTGACAGAGGCCAGGCTCTGATCCTTCCCATGCTTTAATTAAAAAAACCCAGACTTCTGGGTTCACCCCATCGAAAGCATGACACAAGGGTCCTCAAATATCCCCTCTGAAGCAGACTTTTGGTGGGCTCTTTAGATACACAGAGCATTTCAAGTGCCCAGTGTTAAATATTTCAGGGGACACATAACTCTTCTAAGTGCAGCCAACCTCGCTTGGAAGCTCTAAGTCAGTGCAATTTCTCGGCAGCTTTCAGGGATGTATTTGCTTCTTGCTGGTGCCTTCTCCCTGTACAGTTCAACCCAGTTAATGTATTCCAAAACTGGGTTTTATTTTTTCTCCCCCTACATAATCAGATTTTGGGAAGCTGCAGTGTGATGCCTTACAAGCAGTTTCTGTCCTTAGGTGCTTTCTGAGCAGGCTGCATCCATCACAACCTGGTGCTTTAGAACATCGCTGTACAAATGGTACCTTCGAGAGTCAGCTGAATTCCTCTGATTCATGTTCCTGCATATCCATACAGGTAATTTACCTTTATTAAATATAAAACAGAAGGCAGAGCTATTAAAAAGGACAGTGTCAAGGCCAGCAGAGCGAGTGCTGGAGGGCCAGGTTAATGAGCTGCACTGCTGCCCAAGCACCCAGGCTGGCTGGAGCCAGAAGCTGCTGTCCCAGCAGGGCTGACTCAGTCCTTCATCAGGCAGGAACATCCCACATCCCTCTTTTGGGTAGTTCCTGCTCTCTGGGGTCCACAGTTAAACCCACTCGCTCCAGCCTCCTCCACCAGTGTTCTCCCTGGGGGCTGCTGTGTGCACTGGGCTCGGTCCAACCCTGGTATCCAGCCCCAGCTGCATCCCTGTGCTCCAGGAATACGAACGGATCGATCTGCCCTCGCATCTCACACTGGATAAACACCCATTGCTTCCTCCTCTGCCTGCATCAGCAACATCACCAAGCTGCTCCCTGGCAAGGACAATTCCAAGGCGAGGGAGTGGGGATTTGTAAGACACCCGTCATGATAGTTTATTCTTGTCATTTCTGACCCTCGGGGTAAGAAGAACATCAGAGCGCTGCAGGCACGAAACAACAAGCTTTGTAGGTCATATCAGCGTCTAAAGTACCATTAGGAACCACAGCACAAAGCATGAATAATACCTCCTTTATTCCACTGTATACCTCAACACCCTTTAAATAAATGCAAATGGTTATTTATGGACAGGGTTTGTATGAGACACCTGCTCAGGAACACAGGGCTAAAATGGAGCTGGAGCAGTTTGCTCTCTCGCCTATGTACAAGTCAGAGCAACCACAGCACTGACTGATAGGCTTAGTGATAGGCCAAGGAATCCCAGGCAAAAGAATCATAGAATGGTTGGGGTTGGAAGTGACCTTAAAGCTCACCCAGTTCCAACTCCCTGCCATGGGCAGGGACACCTCCTGCTAGACCAGGTTTCTCACAGCCCCATCCAATGTAGCCTAAAGAGCAGGGGCACCACTGTAAATCTCCCTCAAACAGATTCGTGCTCCATCCATCAAACCAGAGCTGCAAAGCACGTGTCCTTCCATGCCACCCACCTCTCTGTGAAGGACAGCAGGGCAGGAAAAGCTTTGAAGGACCTGAAGGCTGGAAAGGGACCTTCAAGAACCAATCCCATCATTTCTGAAAAGCCTTGAACAGTCAACCTCGAGGGCTTTCCTTAAATCCTTTCAGCAAATAATGACCTCGATTGCCAAAAGGGATCTGATAATGCAAAGGCAAGGGGAGATGCGCAGTGAGCCGTCCTCTCCAAGCATGTTGAACTCGGTTTTAGCAGTGGCAGGAGCCATGCTCCCAGCTGGAGCAGGGTGAGGTTGCCCCCAAGAGGCAAATCTGACGAACTAGAGAGGCAAAAATGCTTAATTCTGTTCTGAAGGGAGCGCATAGGAAGGATTTTCAAGTCTCCTCATATACTCTAATTTTCAGTTCTCCCTAGTTTAAAACATCTATGGATAGGGTGGGAGCAGAGAGCAAGAGCTTTGGTGTGTGGTTGTCTGGGTGTTCCTGTGTTCTGCCAGAGCTCCTGAACCACACGACTCGTTTTCCTAGTCGTGCTTGTGGTGTCATTAGAAAGATCAAAAAGAAGTCCCTGGGTTTTCTTCAGCCACACCAGACATTTCATAGAATCACAGAATGGTTTGGGTTGGAAAGGACCTTAAGGGTCACCCAGTTCCAGCCCCCTGCCATGGGCAGGGACACCTCCCACTAGACCAGGCTGTTCACATTGATGATTTGATGCCACACACCTCCCTAGGCTCCTTCAGAACAAGGTCTGGCAGCACCTTCAACAGCATCTCCTGTCTCAGGAGTGGAAGGAGAGACACAATCACAGACACAACAGGGAGTTTGGAAACCGGTTGATGACAGGCCATGAAACCCCTCAGCCATGCACATCCAGCACACACGCTGAACCAAAATCCCTGCATCTTGCTAGGGGAACAGGAGCAGGATGGACACCAGGGCTACCTCCCCAGCACACGCTCCATGGATCAGCAGCATGAAGCTTTTGCAGCCAGGGATGGTTTCACAGACCCTGATGGATTTTTCTGCTGCAAAATGCTCTTTGAACCTCAACGCTTTTAGCCTCCACAACATCCTGAGGCAAGCAGGTCCCCAGCTCCTGTCTCCTTTTGTTTGCTTTGAGCCTTCCTGCTAATAAAAGAACTACAGAGTCTGAAGCAGAATTACAGAGCACCATTGAATAACTTCTCTCTATTTACCCCTTTTTAGGCCATTTGACTGTCAAGCTCACCATCTTACTTTCCAACACTACAACTACTTCAGAGCTGGAGAGACACAGCCAGCTTAGGGCCACTGCAATTTATTCCTGTCTTGTACACACACACATGCAGACTCCTTCCCGAAGGGCTAAACCTGTGATGTAACCTGAAATTTCACATGCCTGGAGCTGCTTTTCAAGAGGACAGAGCTTAAACACCCAGCTGAGATGTACCCAGGGTACTCACTGCTCCTGCACCAGCCTCCTCGTGGGTCCCTCTGCCCTCTTCAGCCGGAGAACATCCCCGCGTCCCCAGCACCGAGCCCTTGCTGCAGCACCCCGGCTCCCTGTCAGCTCCAAACTGGAGGCGTCATCTCCAAAATGACTGTTGCGTTGGCTCCTGCCAGACTCTTAATTACGAGGAAGGCTGACACAGATTCGCAGCAAACGGCGTTCGTGTACTGCAGGGGAGAACAGAATGAGGGCAAGAGGAAAAATGGGCTAACAAGAGAAAACCAACTGGAGGGAAGAAGCCACGTTGTGCTGTGCAAACCTGACACAGCGACAATGCTGGAGCCCAGAATACTGGGAAAAAATAGGTTAGTGCACAGGGGAAGCAGGCAGCATTCCGCAAACGTGAAGGAGAGATGATGTGCAGCACGGCATCTTGGCACCCTCATCTGGAGGTCTCTCTTCCCAGCTTGGGTCAGGGTAAAGGGGACAGGTTCAGATTCAGAACCATTCTGTGGTTCTGATTCCAGCACCCAGACCAATGTGTCTGAGAGCCCAAATGGTGCTGTCTGAAGAGCCCACAGCCACCCTGCAAGACTTACACTGCCTTTATAAAAGCCTGAAGTGTGAACAGAGCATGAAACTTAATGCCCAGCCATCCTCTCCCTGCAGCTGAGCCTTGCAGCTTTAAGCTATTATTATTCCAGCTGCAGCTTGGTGGTCAGCCTGGAAAGGAAGGGGACCCCCTACTCCTGCCTGTGCTGTGACAAGCCAGGGCTTTCACCTGCAAACAGGCTTTAGGAGAAGAGAGCTTCAGACCCAGAGGTAAAGCCATGGAGCCTGCAAGCCCAGCTCACAGCACTCACTGCCCTAGTGAAGGACATGCCTGGTAGCACAAACGCAGCAAAAACATAATCTCTTTACCCTTTCTGCCTTGCTCTGCGAGAGGGAAGGAGCATCACTCGCCCGGCTTCAGGGAGCTGCAGCAGTGAGTACAAACCCAAAGGGAAGAGCTGGGAGAAGGGCAAGGAGCCCTCCCCTACACACCACACAGGCCAAACCTGCCTTGAAAAGCTTCAGGTCTTCCCTCAGGCTGCTGGCAAAGACGCCTTGATGACAACAAGGGGAACAATTCTGGAGTTTCCATCTCCTCCCCTGTGACCTCCCTACAGAAACAGGGAGACAACCTGAAGGAGACGAAACATCAGCAGCAACTCACCACACAGCAACAGGGAGGCATTCAGTGAAGTTCAACATATCCGAATGCCACTTGAAAGTCACCTGAAAATACATCTTAACCAGCAGCCTCAAGTATGGGGACCAGCTTTCAGCATCCACACTGAAATATCAAGACAGGAAGATGTGTTTTTCTTCTCTCAGCACTCAGCCCTACTTCACATACCAGATAAAATATTCCCTTTCAAATTCCTTACTGCAAAGGCAAGGAAGCGCTGGCTGAAAAAAGCAGCAGCCAGGCAAAACTAAAAGCACCTCTGCAAGGAGAAGTCCTCTGAGGAATTTACTTTCTCCAGGATCCTCCCCATCAGCGGCCCACACCATGTTCCCCAGCACTGAAAGCCCTTTTCAACACTAGATAAGAAGGGGCCCCACCTGTAAAGATGGCAAAACATCCACAAGGCAAAACATCAAGGTATTTCACAGCCCGGGGGGAAGATGGGGAAATGGCAATTTGAACATCATTAAGAACATTCTGATAACTTAAACCACAAGGAATGAGCTAAATCCACTAATGATTGCCTGCCCTCTCCAGGCAGCTCCTTCGGAGGATCCCACAGCAGATGCCTTGGCTCCTGCGAGCTCACCAAGCCTCTTCCTTGCCCCACAACAGCCAGTCCCGGGAGCCTTTCCTCTTCCTCAGGATGCAGAAACAAGCACTAATATGTCAGTGCCAACAGCTGTCCCTCTGGCATGGTGGGCTGTTTCCTGTGGGGGAACTGAAAAGAAGTTGCTCAAGAGCTCATAAGCCCAAGGACTGAGATCCCAGGATTAGGAGGCTCACCTCCAGCAGCACCCTTTCTCATTTGCAATGGAACACAAAGTCACACGATCAGTAGAAGAAAACCAAGTGAGATACAAACACAAGCCAGGGATGCTATGCTATACATAGGGTTCTCCTGGGAAAGAAAACCAAAGATACAAGACCACCATCAATAACTGTGGCTTGAAGTACTCCTGCTAGTGACAAGGTCAGCAGAATCCTCTTTGTACCTGTCATGGTTTAAACCCAACCAACCACGCAGCTCGTTCACCCACTCAACCCCCCTTTCTTGCCCTCCC
>NDXB01018936.1:0-18230 GCA_002631895.1 Agapornis roseicollis
GACAGAGCACTGGAACAGGTTGCCCAGAGGGGTTGTGGAGTCTCCTACGTTGGAGATATTCAAAGGCCTGGCTGGACAAGTTCCTGTGTGATGTACTTTAGGTTACCCTGCTCTCACAGGAGGGTTGGACTAGATGATCTTTCGAGGTCCCTTCCAACCCTTAGGATTCTGTGATTCAGTGATTCCTTTCAGAGGATACCCAGCTGGAAGATTCAGTCCAGTTGTCATCAGATGGGCCCTGTGGCAGGTTCTTATGGAACCAACTACCACTGGCAAGAGGATCATGACTCCTTTCCTCCCTGTTCCTTACCTCTTTTGTATATTTCAGTTAATTCTAGAGAAAATCAAAACACACAAAGGGCACGCAAAGGGCACAATGAAGTTAATAATAGTTATTTAAATATTCAGTAAACATTATTTCATAATATATCAACCAATCAGACTGTAACATTTGTATCTATTTAGCATAATCCAATCATTGCTAGTAGTAGCAGAAACAAGAACAACTAGTAGGGAGTTTGAGCAAAGCCTTGGGAAAAGTATATAGTACTGGAGGAACAACATGGTATGAAATTGTCATCATCATCTTCATCTTTCATCATCACTTCATGCACACTTTTTCTCCTAATTAGCCTTTGCCACTAAAGGTGACGTATGCCTTCAACTACAGACCACCCTAAGGAACCTTTGTGCCTGTCTCTGTAGGTCTGATTTAACATTCTCTTTGCAATAGTGTCCTCTCTTCCTGACAACCCTACCTTTCACATTGCTTTCTTTTCACCTGCTAAGATACAGATGAGTGCTCTTGTTTAAAAAAATAGCAAGTGGGGGGTTTGGGGAGTGGGAAAGAAGATGAGAAACTAGTGAATTCTTCTTGCTCTGATAAAGCAGAATCTTCCAGCTCATTTCATCAATGAATGCAGTTGTACATATTGATTAAGGACAAAATTACTTTTTCTCCTAACAGCTTATAATGAAGGAAGACTTGCTCATCCACAGTGCTCACATAGTGCATGGGATTTTCCTCAACTCTTGAATCTTTCTAGACATGCTGTGAATAGTCATGAACTAGAGGACAGAACTGTGACATGGAAGAGGAAGATAAGGCTCCTCTGGAACAGCTCAGATTCTGGCTGTCTGGCCCATAAACGTCTAGGAACATTTGTACTTCCTTTCCCATGGTCATAAACTCTGGAGAGAATGTGGAACTTATGTCAAAGGGGAAGACTACTTATTTAATGACTTATGTTGCTTATCCTTATTTAAGTATTTGTCTGAATCAGACGATTGCTATCAGAAACATCCTCCTCTGCTAAGAACCATGGGGTATTTTTGTCTTGGAGGCCTTGTTTGAGATGGGGAAAATCCTAATTTAAGACTTCCTGGATTCCTTTTCTTCTTTGTCTCCCATATACAATCTTGGCTCTTGGACAGTTGTGGTAAGGGCTCATATTTTAGTGCTCAAAAGTTGGTAAAGAGTTGTAAGTTACAGCAAAATAAAATAAACAATGAAAAAATCACTGCTGGACAGAAAGAACAATATAAAGCAAGCTAGAGAATTAGGTAGCATAATAGATGAGTAGAGAGTTAACAATTGCTCTGACTGATTCTTCTGCCTCTGCCTCTGAAATCTGAATTAGCAAGACAGTCCTCACTCCGGGTACATTTGATCACCACCAAACCACAGTAAAATATGAAGAAAAAGCAGTTCAACTTACCAAAATTGGTTGTACAAACATTCTTTTCCCCTCTGTTCCTGGGAAAGTAGCTATTATGGATGGCAATGTACGGGTCACTATTCCCTTAGGAATACTGAATACTAGCAAGAGAGACTGGTTTTATACTGGCAGTATACTGGCAGTATGTAGTGTTTGTCTGCATTTGGATAGATTCCAGTCATTGTTCAGTTTTGAATAAGTAAGTGTTAGGGCATTGGGTATGTAACTGATTATTTTTATAATATCTTTAGTGATTATGAGCCTACATTTTTATTCTTTCTGCATACTTTATTACTGATTGCAAAAGTTGCACCAATTTACAAAATGTACACCAATGAAAATTAAATTTAGCATGTAGAACAAAATACTATAAAATGTTGCAATTAGGTTCACTAAATTCAAGCATAGTGACAACATTTTTATGTGGCTTTGTTGACTTGTTACTATTAGTCATAAAAAAATAGCTCAAATTATCACTTTTTTCATCTGCAACAAGTTTCCATGACATAATTCACCAGCTATTCTGAACGAATGTCATAAAAAATGCCTGCTTCACACCAGGAACTCTCAAGTGTGATTTCACATAAGCCATTTCTGATCTTTTCAGGACCCAGACTTACAACTTGATCAACAGTAATTAAATGAGGTGATCCTGCCCCTCTACTCTGCTCTTGTGAGACCTCACTTAAGAGTACTGTGTACAGTTCTGGTGTCCTCAACATAAAAAGGACATGGAGCTGTTGGAACAAATCCAGAGGAGGGCCACGAGGATGCTCAGGGGACTAGAACATCTCCCATATGAAGCCAGGATAAGAAAATTTGGGCTGTTCAGCCTGGAGAAGAGAAGGCTGCGTGGAGACCTCACTGCAGTCTTCCAGTACCCGAAGGGGGCCTATAAGGATGTTGGGGAGGGACTCTTCATTAGGGACTGTAGTGATAGGATAAGGGGCAATGGGTTAAAACTTAAACAAGGGAAGTTTAGATTAGATATAAGGAAAAAGTTATTTACTGTGAAAGTGGTGAGGTACTGGAATGGGTTGCCCAAGGAAGCTGTGAATGCTCCATCCCTGGCAGTGTTCAAGGATAAGTTGGACAGAGCCTTGAATGACATGTTTTAGTGTGAGGTGTCCCTGCTTATGGCAGAGGGGTTGGAACTAGATGACCTGAAGGTGCTTTCCAACCCTGACCAGTTTATGATTCTACAATTCTATGATTCAAAAGTGGCATTTCTCTAGCATGATCCTTTCTATCCCTTTTCTAGAACCAGACGCATTCTTGTTTCACTCACCACTCCCAGCATGAACTTCTGTTTTGAGTCTTTTGGGTTTGTTACTCTAAGGAGTATATATGCTTACCAGGTAAGACAGCATTTACAAAAATATTCTGTACACATCATTATTAAATGTCATTACCGTAGGATGGGGTTGCAGGTTTTTTTGTTTGCTTAGCCAGGCAAATTAGTGACAATTGGTCAAGCAATATTATCTCTTAGATCTTTTTTCCTCCAGGAACAGTGTTATTAGAACTATTCTCTACAAACTATTATTATTTTCTCACAGTAACACATAAAGGCTGTGCTCAGGGAAACTCGATTCACAGTTTACAGTAGCAAAAATGAAAAACAGACTATAAGCTTATTAGAAAATAATATGACAAACAAATCACAAGACAACACTATATTTTTTTTCAGAAGTAAAAGAATATTCATACTGACACTCTAGCAATTTATCCATGTTAATGACAAGTATCTATCCATAGCAGCATAGATATCAATGCATAGCAGCATTGGGCTGTAAAATATACTGGCTACAGTTCTTCAATTTTTCTTTTACTACTATTTTGATAAGAGTTTGTTGGAGTTTTTGGCAGATCACCCAGACCACAATAAAACAAAAACTTACTGCAAACTCACTGCAAAATGTAAAAACTGTTTGGAGGACAGCATGTTTGAACTCAGTTTAAACCCAGAAATTTTGTACTACTACTGAAGTTTTTACCAACTGTAAATCTCATAACTGGCTTTGTTCCAGTTACAATCTTTCTATATCACAGCTATTCTACAACCTTATTATACAGTACAACATAAGGACCTTTACCTTACCCCACCAGTGTCTTATAGCAAAAGTGGTGGAAATCCTGAGCCAGGGCCATACCTCTTGCATTAGCAGCTAGCTATTCTGTCCTCCCAGGGCCCTTCTACTTTCTGGAAGCTAACTACTGTCATGAGATACAGTTCCCTGTATCTGTCTTCAGACTTCACCTGGATGCTACAGAGGTTACACCACAGGGGTACAGAGCAGGCTGCCTACAAGCAACAAGTAGGAAGAAATCCTTCTTTAGTTCATTTAAGAAAGGAACAGCGGAATTTGGGAGCCAAGTCAGGAATCACACATTTTATTCCCATTAAAAGCTGGGAATATGCTTTATTCCAGCCCAAAACATCCTTCCTCAGTCCTTACAAAGAACAGGATCTTATAACCAAAGAATTGCTTTCCAAAGGTCACAATATACTGCAGTCATCAAAAAAACCCCAAACAAACAAAAAAGGAACTGAATGAGGTGCCTCATCTCCCTGTCCTGGGATATTCTGAAATTAGGTGCCCCAGAAGTACTGGGCTCTTTTCTCCAAAAGGTGAAGACACTTTCATAAACAAGCAGCATCAGATGGAGCCTCTTCAGCACTTAGCAACTGGTGAATAGCATGTGACCTTCAACATTGATTTCTACCCCTGATTCTGCTTTACTGATGCTGCTGGATCAGTTAAAGTTTCAGATTACAGTAAACACCTACTTGCAGACCCAGAAAATGTTTTAAAGATACATGTAATTGTGTACATCTTTCTGTAAACTTATATAAACATGTAAAGGAGTGAACCTATGTCCTAGAAGTTTTAAAACCATTAACATGACAAAAAAAAAAAAAAAAAATTTTTTTTTTAAATTTTTTTTAATTTTTTTTAAAATTTTCATTCTTTCTAGATGTCTAGAACTAGAAACATAAAATACCATGAAAAAGGTNATTTTAAAAAAAAAAAAAAAAAAAAAAAAAAAAAATCTGCTTTCTAAAGTATTTCTGAAGATTTTGCAACAGTCTTTCACCTCTATAACAAGAGATTCATTCACCTTAGTGAAATTATTTTAATTTATTCTAGATGTGTCTTCATGCTCTACAGATTTATTGGAATAACTCAGACAGGGAGAATAGTGATGTGAGAGAATACGAAGCACCTGCACCTCAAAACACACCTAGCAGAACTTATTACAGCATCCTGTATGAGCAGCCAGCTTATTTAGTCCTCCATGACTGACAGCCAGTTCATATAACTATTCTAGCTTATCAAACAGAAACACCCAGCACACTGAATTGTAAAAGATCTCAAACCTCACAGATATTATACAATATTACTTCACAAGCTACGCTGTATTTGCCAGGTGTCATTTTCTTAAAAAACTGCTGTGTAACTAGCAACTTTAAAAAATACTTCCTTGTCGAGCTTGTAGACTGTAAACAACTACAAGATGAATACAATGCTGGATAGAAAATTGGTACATTAAAAGGTCAGCCACTTCAGAAAATCACGCCCTAACAGTGTTTTGTTAGTACACACAGCCTAAGATTCTGGTTCAAGTTTCTCTTTTCCTTGCACAGAACTCTGTCTGCTGCCCTAAGGGCCTATGAAGCACACTCTCCTCTCTGCTTCCCTACAAAAGAAAATGCTTCCACATATCTGTGATAAAAATGAATTTTAAACTTCTCATATAAGTAACAGGGAAGGAAATCTCATTCTTTCTAGTGTTTGTTTAGCAGTTAGACTTCAAACATTCTCTGAAAAGCAAACAACTCCAGGAAAAGGAAAATTGAAACACAACAAGCACACTGAACACATGAAAGGTTTTGAACTGCATCTGCAGATTAAATAATAGGTTAACAATTATGGGAACCAAATACATAGTTACATATCCAGGATAAAGGGAGGAACCAAACTACACAAGGTTCATGCAAGTATTAATTCTTCTACAGATAATTTTGTAGGGTTACAGTTCTGTTTTATACACTCTAGAATGAGAAATTTCTTAGAACAATGGGGGATCATGAAGCTTCAGTGTCACATAGTTTATTCTTTTCACTTCTGTATATGAAACAAATAGCAGCTGAAAGCATATGAATTTTAAGGGAAACTAATTATTCTATATCAGATAAACTCAAAAGTCATCAAATGCCACAATACTGTTAAGTGCTACTGCTTTAGACTAACAAATAGTCTTCATCCTGGCTCAGAATATGTCATTGCTCTGAAATATTTATTGCATTACTGCATTGGAAAAACGAAGCAAGAGCACCCTCTATGTAACTCTGAAT
Source organism: Agapornis roseicollis (assembly GCA_002631895.1). Classification (NCBI taxonomy): domain Eukaryota; kingdom Metazoa; phylum Chordata; class Aves; order Psittaciformes; family Psittacidae; genus Agapornis; species Agapornis roseicollis. The sequence continues at coordinate 6,079 of NDXB01018936.1, forward strand.
GCATTATTTGTTGTGCTGTGTGATAGATGCATTTGGTTTATATTTTACAAGTTTGACAGTGAATGTGAATGAGGCATACAACAAATTGACAGAATTAATAAAAAAAAAAATCAGAGTTCTTGTCACCAGACTGAAATTGGTTTTATTTTAAAATGATAGAGAATAATTACAACCTAAAAAGTGGAAGACTGTTACAGTAAATAAATTGGTAACAATACAGTAAATAAATAAGTTGGTAGTAAAGTGCCACTGACGGTACAGAGCTAGAATTGCTGGTGAAACATGCCTAGGTTGTGACACACAAACAGTTCTGCTTTTAAATAAGTTAAACCAGACTAGTAAAAAACATCTGAAGAAGGTCATGAGTATTGCCACAGTGAGACGGCAGTAGAATTTGCCACTCTCGGCTGCCTCCCCTGCCTGTCTGTTGAAAGCTTCTGCTCCTACAGCAGGAATAACTTGTGAACCATCACATATGGTTCACTATCTCACCCAGATCACAACACCAAATTATTCTGATGCTTCTTAGGGTTACTTTAATATCCTGGGTAGTAAACAGCAGTTGTTCAGAACTTGTTTCATGTGTGGCTGCTCCTGCTGCCGAAGAAATAATCTCCAAGAGAATGGTAAGCAGACAAACAGTAATTGCTTCAGCCAAATGAACTGCAGTCACTTATGTTTGTAAATTAAAATTCTGAACACAAAGGTGATTCTTTAGTGATTCATTGTAGAAATGGGAGCTGTTACAGCATTTCTAGCCTATCTTTGCAAAGATATTCCTGCCTTATGTAAACAATTCCTAGAGTTATTTGCAATTTTTCACAGAATGTTGGCAGACAGCTCCCCAACTAAGGGAGAAAAAAAATGCCTTTCTTCATGAAAAGGAATCAATAACGTATGATGGTGCTGAGCACAGTTAACATACAGTCACTGTACATAATTACTTACTGCCTTGTCTAAATAAGACAAAGCCATCCCTTACCCATCCTTTCCTTTCAGAAACAACACTTTTTCCAGCACATTTCAAATTCAAGGTGGAAAATTACCTTCTGTCTTGAAGTTTGTATCAGTTCTATTTTATATTTAACAAGCCTTGGGATTTATGTGACTAATGTTAACGGTATTAAGATGTTAACAGCATGAAAATCTTACTGTTTTGAGGTTTCGTTCCCTTTGCCTCAGTGGCTAGGCTGACAAGCATTTTGCACAGAGAAAGGAGCACAATGAATGCTGGTAGCATAGCGACTTCATAAATTCCTTCCTCATACCCTTAACTTCAGAATCACTGGTTCTCTAGCAGAAATGGTTGTTGCCTCTACACCAAAACCTCCATCAAAATGTGTCACTTTGGCCTGGGCACTGTTCTTGTCAACCTGTGCTATTGAGACAATTGCAACTGAGCTGCTGAAGAGACCCTCCAAGACAACTCTCAGCACTTTCAGACACAGGACAACCTTAGAAGGCTGCTTCAGTAGTCTCAGGATTTAATCACAAGAATGACAGTAACTAGCCTGGATCATTTGATTAGGGACTTTTGCCATGCTTGCGTTTCCTACTGCATATTCCTCACCCAAAGAGCAGATTGAGAGAGGCTCTTTTAGAATTAACAGACATCTTATCCAGATCTTCACAGTAACAATTTATTGTTTGGGTACTGGTGTGCCTCTGGTTTATACTCTAGCTTTGTGGAACTCTTTGTTTTGACACGTCCCCTGTACTGAATAACCCCCCTGTAAAACACAAATGTAGTGAGTTTTCTGAAAAAACTAGAAAGATATCGTAAGATCTCAGAAATTATGGCATGAAAGGTACTCTCTAGACAGTATTAATGACACTGGAGTTGTAACACTAATAAATTAAGATTCTGAATACAGAGTTGTAAGGCATGATCTGGGTACGATTACAAGACAGGTGAGCATACTTCTGATAACTATAATCTGCCCAGTATTAGTAATTTTCTGGCAATCACAGTATCAGACCTCCAGCAATTCTGTGCACATTTTCTGGCTGCTTGAGCCTGTGCAGTAGCATCTTCACTGCTTTTGTGAGACTAATTACACTAAATTTACCTGTGATGTGATCACACAGTTATTTGGGCTGACGGGCCTAACAACATTATATCATCAGTCTTCCCAATCATTGGCAGAAACAGTGTGGGGAGGGAAAGCCAACATAGTTGAATCTTCCTTGGCTGCCAGAATGGTGGGAGGTAGACTACTGGCACCTGTTGCCTGGTTAGAGGAAATAGTCTTTCATTGTAAATAAAAGATTTGGTCGAGGATCTAAAAGCATACACTGAAAAATTCTATTCACTGATGAAACTTTTAGAAGTATACTGTGTTGATTTGTCTCTACAGAAAAAGGACATCTTAATACTGAATTGTATCTTTTGTTAATATTTAAATATGGGCCAGGCAGCACCAGTGTGAATTTGCATTCATAATTCTTTTCTGAAAAGATAATCTGACATGCTTTCCTTTTTCACTTTGCTGTGTATTCAGCTTTAGTTGTAAAGACCATTTACTGTGCTAATGCTTTCCCCCTTCAAAAATGTCTATGCATGCCATGTCTCATGATGAATACCCATTTGTAAACAAAGTAGTGATTCATTACAGCTGAAGGGCATTGTTTTACCTGGATATAAATTCATCATTTTTTAATGCCTCACAGCTTGATGCCTGAAATCTCATCAAGCACTCTGAAAGCTTTGTTGACACAGACTGATGATCCAAACAATTAACTTAATAATGGCAGCAGCAACCAGAAGTTAGTATTAAGGGGAGAAAGAGTGAGCCAGGTTCGTCTCTAGTGTACGCATAATAAAGTCAAAGGAGGCAGGCTTGGAATCTATGTATTGCAAACAATATATTTGACCCCCTTTTTACCTTTTTTTGAGCTAATTTTATGAGTCTGGCTATACCATGTGAAGTACTCCATGGACAAGAAATTAAAGCTTTTTTTTTAACAGGTTAGGTACTGTTAAATACTATAAACAACACTCCCTTTCTCAGAATTGTTTCAGTAAAGCTTATAATCTGTGAATATTCTGTTTGAGCTCAGCTGGAGATAGCCACTTCTCAGCTCTTAATTACTATACTTCGCCTGAAATATGGAGATGTGGTAACTGCCAATGTACATACTTCTGGTCTGCTCCAATGCATAGTAAAATATAATTCAGCAAAACCCCCACTCTTGTTTTTCTAGCTTATCGAGCTAGAAAAGCTTTCCAATTTTTAGCACTATCTGTGTCCAGTTCTGGGCTTCTCAGTACAAGAAAAACAAGGAGCTACTGGACAGGGTCCAGTGGAGGGCCACAAAGATGATTAGGGGTTGGGAGCATCTCTCTTATGAGAAGAGATTGCAGAAGCTGGGCCTTCTTTCAAGAGAACAGATGAGAAAGCTGAGAGAGAATGTCAGTAATGCATATCGATATTTCAAAGGTGGATGCCAAGACTATGGTGCCAGACTCTTTTCAGTGGTGCCCAGTGACAGGACAAGGAGCAATGGCCATAAAACAAAACACAAGTTTCACCTCAACACAAGGAAGAACTTCTTTACCTTGAGGGTGGCAGAGCACTGGAACAGGCTGTGGAGGGTTGTTGAGCACTGGAGGGTTGTGGAGTCTCCCTCTCTGGAGACATTGAAAACCCACCTGAATGTGCTATGGTTTAACCTGCTTTAGGTGGTCCTGCCTTGGCAGGGGTTTAGACTAGACGATCTCCAGAGGTTCCTTTCAACCCTAACAGTGCTGTGATGCTGTGATCCCTACACACTGATGAATGTACAGCATCATCTGAATTCAGGCTGACCCGGTCATGATTGTCTTAAGGAATAATTTCTGCTACAGGTGGATTCTAGAAGCCTGCAACCATTACAATCAATATTAACCATTACAACCTCAATATTAAATTCTTTGCTCTCAGTCTTTGTGCAGTAGTGACCTCAGCACTTAAAGTGCTAACTCCTAAAACTAGGGAACTTAGTTCTTCCTTAGAACTCTGTGATGGCTTAACAGTGAGCCTAATGTCTTGTGACAACTGACATAATTGTACCTGGCAAACAGTGCCTCGGAACTGCCAGTTTCAAGCTGATGAACAGCTTTTCTTTCTGAAGACAGCCAGGTGGTTGGAGTTACATGTAAAGGGCTTAGGTATTGCCTTGAAGTTAGCTGTTTCATCCTCTCTTTGATAGTAACAAATGGGAGAAATTAACAAGTCAGATGACTATAAAACTACGGAAGATCCAAAGATGACACCTGCCATTGTGTCTTCCTCTTCCTTTCTTTTGGAGTTTTTTCATATTTTACAATATTGATAATTTCTACAACCTCGTCACTCCCTTTCTCTACCAGAGTTATTTTAACTCAGATTTGGAACAAATGCCTCAGATATTTCACATCAGTTGGTATGTCTTTAATGGTACAGTTAGGGTTCCCATGTTAACACTAAACCTTTCCCAGTTCTACATCTGGCACCACATAAAAAGCATGGAGTACATTTGCTAAGTAATTTTCCTACCTATAAGAATTCATGCATGACTACACACACCTACTTTTATTTGCTATGTCCATTGCATGCATTATTGACCTTGCAGTTGCAATTTACTTGCAAGAGCAACAAAGCCTTATGTGTTATATATGAAGATACTATTCACTGCTTTAGGAACACTGATTTTATTACAGATATTAACAAAGTAAAATAAGCACTGTATAACAGTACTGAACTTTACTAAGATGCTGGGTATGCTTGATACAGGGTCAGAGAGAAGCAAAAGTGAGATTAAAGCAATTCTAAAGAAACAGAGACAACACAGCATACACATAAGGATGACAACACTCCATACGTACTCAGAAGTATGTATTGTTTGCTAAAATGTAATGCATGAAAGATAATTATTGAGAAATGGAGGATGGTGACCAGTGGAGAGCAGGTACAAAAAGACGAGGAACTATCCGGGCATTGCATACAGTCAAGTCAAGTGGAGGTCTAGTCATGCTCCAATAGTATTATAAGCTGTAGGGAAGACAAGAAATGCACACACACGCATATATTTTGAATTTATTTCTCTGAAATGTTTCAGTTCTAGATGAAATTCTGTGCTGCTGCTCATAATTTCTGAAAGCAATGAATCTAAGTCAAATCTGAAGAGGTAAATATGAACATCTATTTATCCTCTTTCCTAATGTAGGAGCAAGGGTCCATTCAAGAAGACTGAAAGACAGCAAGCTTAAAGTTAAGAGATTATTAGTACAAAGCATATAATTAATGTGTTGAACTCTCCACTACAATGATGTGACAGCAGCAGACAGGAAAAGTATGCATTTAATGAACATATTGTTACACTAGGCAGAATATTAAAATACATTTTCATGGATGTAAAGCACTAATTTTATTGCTAGATATATCAGATGTTAAAAAAAATCAAAACAAAAAAGCAAATGAAGCAAAGAAAATGCAGGGAAAGTAAAATAATAACATATATGCCTTTATTCAAACATCACTGTTATCACAACCTTTATAGAAAACAGCATAGAATCGTAATTCTATTATTCTATAATTCAAAACATCATAAAATCATAGAATGCTTTGGGTTGGAAGGGAATTTAAAAATCATATAGTTCCAACCTCTGCCATGGGCAGGGACACCTTTCACTAGACCAGGTTGCTCATCTGTCCAACAGGTTGCTCAACCTGTCCAGGGATGGGGCAGTCACAGGTTCTCTTGGCAACCTATTCCAGTGTCTCACCACCTTATAGTAAAGAATTTCTTCTCAATGTCTAATCTAAATCTCTCATCTGTTAGCTTAAAGCCATTTCCCCTTGCCCTATCACTACATGCCCTTGTAAAAAGTCCCTCTCCAGATTTGTAGGCCCCTTTCAGTACTGGAAAACTGTTGTAAGTTCTACCCTGCCAAGCTGAACAAACCCAGCTCTCTCAGTCTGTCTCCTGAATAGCTTTCATCATGAATTTCTCAGTCAAGATCTCCCCCTGCCTTCAAACCTATTCCTTTTCTAATAAAAATGTGTATCTCTGGGGGTTTTTAAATTCAGTTCTGCTGTGAATATTAGTCTGGTGAAGATTTGTAAACACAAAATGGGCATAGAAAGTGGTATCTTTGACAGGCAAAATTGTGATCCATGGTCTGTAATGCACAACTGTCCTAAACACCAAAAAAAGTATTTTCTTCAAACATTGCTAAAATTGGATGAAACAGAACCATATTTTTTAGCACAAATCAGCATATTTTGTTCACCAGCATCTGTACATGAATCTCTTCTTTTGTTTGATGAAAATTTGTAGTTCCTCATAGAGATTAAGTCTGTAAATACATGTGCTCAGCTAATACTCAGCAAATTGGCACAGTACAATCAACACCAGTCAAAAGGATATGCTTTACAGACTTTACCATAAACCATCTCCTTTGCCCATTAGGTTTGTCTTGAAAACAGCATGTTACCTAAAGTGTCCTCAAATTCATAACAAAAAATAGTAAATTATCAATGTATTAAGTTCTTAAGCCAAACTGAAAAATCTTTCTTTTGATGCCCCCACTGCACAATTGTTTCAACTCTGCTCAAGTATTTGATGCTGGCCTCTGTCAGTTCATTTAAATGAATAGATAAATAGACTATTTATTTGGCTTAACATATAAATCTCTATGACAGGCTAGCCTATTTTAATTTCTTTTATCAAGATGCTGGAATTAAAATACCTGTTATTATTTCTGTGTATACAGGAAAGACTAGTAGCACAAAACATATTATGCCATTTTATACACACAGTAATAATGAAAACATTGCTAAAGCAATGAAACTTGCAAACTACTGATGAGACTCAGGAGAAATTCTTTAACAGATGTTTCCTACATCAAATAGGTACTTAGCCCCCTCTGATTATCATGATCTTGAGAATTCATGAATTGATTCAGTGATCAACACCTCTCTGGTACTCCCATAAAAACCAAATTCTTGCAATAGGGTTTTTTTTCCACACAGCAGCTGGTAAAATATATTTACGGCCTTGAGTCCCTTATGGTGAAGTCGTATTGCAGCATTCTTGTGTTCATGACATAATTAGGGTTCTGTCAGCACATCAGTCATACACTGATGAACATACATCCCACTTCTTTGCAGTTTTAAAAGCCACTATTCTGACAGTGACTAGCAACTACTGTACTACAAGCTCACCTGACCACATGCTTACTTATTGAAAATTTCAGCTGCTGTCCTCCAAGATTATTTATTACTATTTACTGCAACCTTATTTAACAAGCTTCCTTTGCCAGCTATTATTTATTATTTTAAATGCCTCCTAATACACAATACACTGAATATTATTCCCTCTGGATAACTTCTTTTCTTAGCTTCAAGATTCAACATTAAACATTTTTTAGGCACCTTTCAAGAAGAGGTATCAAACTCATTCTAAAGTAAGAAGTCACCACTCAAAGTGAGAGCTTAAGCAGCTTATACCTAGGACTGTGATTAACAAGAATATAATAGTTTGAGATACTAGATAAGCCAGGAAATATGGATGGTCAAATGAACACTATTTTGACACAACATCCAGATCTGTTTGTTTCAAGGTTGGGTTTTTTTGAAAAATGAATGTCTTTTATTGGTGTTACATGTGCAATGTATATTTTATGAGCTGAGCAAGTACTGTTGGGATGAAGTGTATGTTTAACTACAAAATAGTATTAGTGTGACCCAGATTTGAACACTTCTAAATGTAAATTAAAGAAGATGAAACAAACTGTAGCAGACACCAAAATGAAATTCTTGTCAAGGAAATGTGGGGAATACCTCGATTTTTCACATTATTAGAAGATTTTTAGATTACGCTGTAGGTTTTTGTCAGTTTATACCTCCTCAATTTTCAATAATTTTCACTAATAAAGAAAATACCACATCTTAATTCAAGCTTTCTGCTGCTTTTAATTTACTTTAGCATTCATCCTTCTAGCATGAATAATAACTCAGGTACGTGGAATGGCATGATTTGGTTTTGCTATCCAGCACATGTTAAAGTTTCTTATGAGTTGCATGAAAATAAAAGGCACCTTGGGCCAGGACAAACTGCTTCTATTAAAAATTACATCTTTACAATTAGTATTTTTAATTCCATTATTTTTTTTTCTTTTTAATAGAGTAAGTCAGGAGTAATAATCCAATTGAAATTACTGGACCTTTTTTAGCATATAACAGTCAGAAGAAAACCAAAACCTTTGATTATCAATACTTGTTAACAGCAATTCATCTCATTTGGACTGGAACACAAGCAATAGGAAATCACTGAATAATTGAGTAATTCCAGCTACATAGTTTTTATAATTACATCCTGAACAACAGTGAAATTGAACAACTGAACTTAGCCTAGAAGCTTAAAACATAACACTTTAAAAAATATCACCTTGCCTACTTCTTGCACATAAATCATAGAATGCCACCTTGCCTTTGCAGCCCTTACCTTCTCAACTGCTAAAAATTGCTGGCATCATTAACTCACTTCATATTATGCTAATTCTCTTTCTGCTGAGCTTGTCACCACCTCATTTTCTCCTGCATCCCCCGGTTTGACAGATGCACTTGCAGTAATACTTTTATGGCTCTGACTTACTCAGCTTCTGCTATATTGCCACCTTCCTTCTCAGAGCGCTGCTGTGTCAGGAGCCTGCTTCCTGTGCTTGCAAGCAGGACTAAAGTAAACTTCCAAGCACCACAGGAACTGCAATACTGTGTCCTCCAGATACACTGCTTATATCCAACTTAACCCATGCTGTGCAAATTTATCCCAAATTTACAGAAATAACAGACTTTTCCAAGGGAAATGCATGCAGCCCACATTACTGTGGCCTACACAGCTCTGTCGCACTGACACAGATGGCGAACAGAGTCTATTTGTGCAGTCTGTACAGAACATTGCACATGAAACATATTCACAACCTCCGAAAAATCAAGCAGATTTGTATTCTGTGGTGTTTGATTGTTTGTGCCTGATTTTTAGAGCTGCTGATCTTAGCTATTCTTTTGTGTACTTTCAAAGGTCTTGTATAAAATTGGCATATAACAAATAATGAGTTCCATTTTTTAAAAAAATCAATTTTAAAAGGGAAATTAGGCTACAGTAGTGATAGCAGCATTTGATATGGAACTCAACCAAAATCATGGAACTGATGATAACAACATTAATTCAGTCATGAATTAAAGGAGAATTAATTAAAAAACCCCAACACATTATTTCTAGAAAAACAATTTTGGTGACATTATTATATCACATGCAATTCTGATTAAAAGCTATTTGTAAAAATATAAAGCAAATTAAACCACCTGAAAGATCTTAAAAAGTAAAGTCACAAGCATCAAATTGGAATATCAGTAGAGGGGGTATACCAAGTGGTACTCATCACCCTCTTCAGTGTTTTAGGAATGCTCAAAAATGACTTTATTGATAAAATGTGTACCTGCCCATGGCAGGGAGCTTGGAACTAGATGATCTTAATGTCCTTTCCAACCCTAACTATTCCATGATTCTATACTGATATTGACAGATAAATATGCAGAGTAGACAGTACCGCTTAAGCTTTTTCTAAGGATATGCCGTAGTGCTGTCTTTTGATGAAGAAAGAAACCAGAACACACTGTTCCTACTACTTTATCTCATTACCCCTGCTAAAACCAAGGAAACCCAGTATCTTATGTAGCTGTTACTTCTCTCAAGCTGCCAAGATTTTAATTATAAAATAAAGAGTGTTTAAATATGCAGATGATACAAATGTACATACAATCACAGTCTGTAAAATGACCCAGATATAGCTGTGGGCAAAGAGAAACCAGTTTCATAAACTATTTTTATTTTCTCAATACCCACCTTTTGGTCTGCCTTTTGTTTGTCTGGCTAGGATCTTAGAATTCTTTCACTGTAGTATCTGCCAGTTTAATTAATGGTCTGCTTACTCCCTCTTCCAGATCATTAATGAACATGTTAAATAAGACCAGATCTAACACTAATTCCAGGGTGCCTTGGCAGACACCTCTACTCACAACATAATTCATCATACTCTTTGTTTGGAGATTGTTTGGATGATACAGATGATGTAAAAGGAGGCTGCCCCCTTGCTTGGCTATGTTAACTACAGGGAACATATTACACCAATTACTGAAAAACTTTCACTGACTTTACTTGCTTCTTGATGCATGCTGGAAAATGAAGACTGTTGGTTGACAAGGTTCTAGAGAAGAGCTCTAAACTTTTTGGTTCATGACACTTCAGAGACAGTCCAGCAACCAGATCACTGTAAATGCTCTAGATGACAGACAATTTATAGAAGTGAATCCCTACTTTTTTGAAAAGAAGCCCTACTGAATTAACTGAGATAGACAGATATAACAACAACAACAACAAAAAAAAAAAAAAACCTCAAAATCTTCAGCTCCTAGAAGAAAACAATCTATTTGTCTTTCAGTGCTCCCAAACCAGAGCATATTAGACTTAATGTGATTTATGACTATTCACTGTAGTTGTCAAGTCCAGTTAGAGGCCCTCTTTGGTTTATTTAATGCAGGTCTCACCAGATTCTACTTAGTAGTAACACAAGTGTCTAAAATCTTTTACAGTGCTGCACACTTTCATTCATTGCTTTGCACAGCTTTTCTTTCCCTTAGATCTGACACAAGATGGGTAGTAGAACAGATCCTAACTGCTACCTCAACAGCCCTTCTTAGCCTGTGATGAGCCACACTCTATTAACACAATATTCTCACCACTTATGAAGTCTGTGAGAGGGAACTGAAGGCAAACGTTGAAATACAGCAAAGAGAGTTCAAAATATACAAATACAAACAGAATAAATAATTTGTAGAACTGCAGTGTTAACTTAAATTAAACCCTTAAATTAAGAGTGCATCCAGAAAGTTTTGTCCTTTTTGAACTTTTGAGTACTCCTGTCAAACATCTTCCTTATCAGCTTCTATCAGGCTATATCCTGCCAAAGAACCATACTGCTAAAGCAATATTCTCCCCACTTCACAAATCATGAGAAACTTTATTACACAGAATCTCACCTCTTAATGCTATAGCAGTTTAACCATCAACTCTACTGACAGCCTTCTGCCAACACCTCTTAGATACAGTATCTCATTATCAGAAGGGGGAAAAATAAATAAGGACTGCAGCATGTGCAAAATACACTTTGAAATTTCTTTAAGTAGCATAAAGAATTTCACACAGGATTCAAAACATACAAAAAGAGAAACCTGGCTGATAATGTGACTCTCAGACTAACAGAAACAAGCAAGAGCTCTCCACTGGTCACCAAGTCCAATGATCCACTCAAAGCAAGGCAATATTCAAAGTGGGATCAGGTTCCACAGGGTCTTTCCCAGGCGTATTCTCCAAGGGTGGAAATTTCACATGCATTCCGGACAACCTACTGTGCTTAACCACTTTTCATGAATTTTTGGTTTTCTCATATAGTAAAAATTTCCTTTCCTGAATATGTTGCATTGCTTTGTCCTTTTGCTGTTTGCCTCTGGGAAGAGGCTCTGCATTCTAAATAACTTCCCCTTTCCTTCAGCAGGTGAAAACAGCAATCAGAGAAGTGTAGAAAGCCTTACCCTTCTCTTCTGCTAAGCAATCTCTGCTCTCTCAGCTTTTTGCTGTCTACCATGTGCTCCAGCATCCTAAATATAATGGTAGATCTCGGCTGGAATCTCTCTAGTTTGTTAATGAGGAATCCAAAACTACACATAGGAGTCTGTATCTGGCTTCACATGTGCCAACTAAACAGAAATAATCGCTTCCCTTGACCTGATGGCTGTGTACCATGTGAAGCAGCACGGAATGCGGTTAGCCATTATTGCCACAGGGGTGCACTGCTGGCTCATTTTCTGTTTAACCGAGACGACGCCAGCAGATCCGTCCTGAAACACTGCTTCTCAACCAGCCAGTCCCTAGGCTAGCATTTGTTGCATGTGGTTATTCCACCCCTTTGAAAAGAAGCATCATGCTTCTGTACAAGCCCAGACTTCTTTTTTTCCGAGTTCCCTCATGTCTACAAAACACCCTTTATCTGTACACTCTGAAACCCAACAAGTCATTCAGCAATTCTGGTCTTTGAGGCCCACATTTGGTTTTTGTGGGTTTTGTGGTTT
>NDXB01018937.1:0-10833 GCA_002631895.1 Agapornis roseicollis
GGGGAGGGGCTCTTCATTAGGGACTGTAGTGACAGGACAAGGGGTAATCGGTTCAAACTTAAATAGGGGAGGTTTAGATTGGATATAAGGAAGAAATTCTTTCCTGCTAGGGTGGTGAGGCGCTGGAATGAGCTGGCCAGGGAAGTTGTGAGTGCTCCATCTCTGGCAGTGTTCAAGGCCAGGTTGGATGAAGCCTTGGGTGGCATGGTTTAGTGTGAGGTGTCCCTGCTTCTGGCAGGGGGGTTGGAACTNTAGGGTGGTGAGGCGCTGGAATGAGCTGGCCAGGGAAGTTGTGAGTGCTCCATCTCTGGCAGTGTTCAAGGCCAGGTTGGATGAAGCCTTGGGTGGCATGGTTTAGTGTGAGGTGTCCCTGCTTCTGGCAGGGGGGTTGGAACTGGATGATCTTAAGGTCCTTTTCAATCCTAACTATTCTATGATTCTATGAAAATCAGACCAGAGGTGACAACCTTGAGCAGACATCTGCTAATTCCCAACACTGGCTTTGGATGAGGGAACTGCCAGCTCTGAGCAGAGCAGGCAATAGAAACACCCACAAGCTGAAAAGATTGAGGGTTTGGGGGTGGGTTTTGTGGGGTTTTTTTACCTTTTCCTCTTTTCCTTCTCTTTAGCAACAATCCTGCAAAGAACTTCCCAATTTCCACAGCTTCTCAAGGTGGCTGGAATAGAGGGGAAAAACTCCTGCTTTGATTAAAACCCTTTTTACTGAACTAAAAATGAAATACCCAGAGAGCTACTACACAGTGTCAGCTCCTGTTGCTGTACTGTAATACCTTCAACGGCTATTTGGGTTTTTATCAACTAAATCTTACCCTTTAGAATCAGGTTTGGGTTGTATATTTGTTCTGTCAGGTTTATATTTTGTTTCCTTTGCTAAATTACACCCTTACCAAAATGTTAACTTCTAGAACAAGGGCTGAAATAGGTCATATTTAACTCTGCTCTAAAAAGGGAGAAAACAACTGTAGAAGGGAAGTACCATTCTGAGGTGATGGCCATTTGCATTTTTCAGTCAAAATCAGATCAAGTAAATCTTTACATCAGTTGCCACTAAAACGTTATAGTGAAGTTTCAATTAATTTTTCACTTAATAAAAATGTCTTTTTTTTAGTATGTATTTAAATTGATTCATGGATTTATGCTAGAGAGGGCTCTTCATCAAGGATTGCAGCGATAGGACAAGGGGTGATGGGTTCCAACTGAAACAATAGGCTTTACTGAACTTGTTCTAATCCTGGCACTTAGGCTAAGAGGTAACCAATCCATGGGTTTAGTAGTAGCTCTGACTTCAGCTAGTAGTAACTAATTTACGTATCTATATACAATGAAAGAAGCTCACTTCGTACCATGCAGCCTGCAAAGTTAACATGGAAGGATTTCAAACTTCCAACATTTGTTTCCCTGTCTTTCATGAAGACAGAGGTCAGTCCCAAAATAGCAGGTTATCTCATGAAAAATAGATAGTCATTTCATATCTGCTTTAAAATACTAACAGAGCCTGCCTTTCTTGGAGCAGGTTTGTATCACCTTTGTCCATGTTCCAGGAAAATACTGGGTGATAATGCACTTTTTAAGCTGAATGTGTCTCCACTCGATGAGTGTCGAGAAGTTGCTTTTCCACCTATCAACAAAGTCTCTGCTTCTTTTATTTCCATAGCTCTCTTGTACAGTTCAGCTGCCTTCTCAAAGTCTCCCCCTTCATAGCTTTGGAGAAGAGTGAAATAAAGTTGAAACGAGCAAATAAACAGGTCTTTCATTTTGTTTAAACTGAAATGCACACCATGCTATCGCCAAAGTGTGCTTCGGGTTCTGCACTTGCCTATTAAGTACGAAAGTCCAGGATGTTTTCTTTCATCCAGGAATTGCTTTTATAGGGCTAAACCATTATTATCTTACCTAAGCACAGCCAAGTTCTTCAGAGTTTCCCCCACACGAGGATGCATGTGGCCAAAGCTGTCTTCATAAATCTTTAGTGCCCGTTCATAGAGAGGTAAAGCTTCAATCTGCTTTTTCTTTGGGTAGGAGAGAGTTGTTTGTTACAGATGTATGTTACACTTGTAATTCCTTTTGCCAACAGATTATCATAGAATCACACAATAGTGAGGGTTGGAAAGGACCTTAAGATCATCCAGTTCCAACCCCCCTGCCAGAAGCAGGGACACCTCACACTAAACCATGCTACCCAAGGCTTCATCCAACCTGGCCTTGAACACTGCCAGGGATGGAGCACTCACAACCTCCCTGGGCAACCCATTCCAGTGCCTCGCCACCCTAACAGGAAAGAATTTCTTCCTTATATCCAATCTAAACCTCCCCTGTTTAAGTTTTAATGTGTTACCCTTTGTCCTGTCAACATATCCTAGATGCGAAATCGTGCATATTTAACCAGAAAGGTGTTTTGAGTTCTTGATACTGTTGACAGATGACGATGGTAATTGAGACTGTCAGAGCAATTGGTTTGCCCTTGCAAATGCAATCCCCCCATAATATTGTAATAATTGGGGTCTAGGCTTCTTTGAGAGATCTCAATCCTGAAATCTTTGAGTTACCAAATGCCCTTTAATTTTACCTGAGACAACTTTAATCGCTATTTAAAATTACATATGCATATTACAGAAATAGAGAAAGAATCTACAGCTCACTCCTACTGATGCTAGGTAAGGAATGTGGTAAATTGATTTTTTTTATGAAATTGATAGCATCTCTTTTGAATTTCATATTAGCTGTAAACTAGGAAGTCTACAGTTTTCTCAGATTTTATTATACATAGAATCATAGAATGGTTTGGGTTGGAAAGGACCTTAAGATCCTGCAGTTCCAACCCCTTGCCATGGGCAGGGACACCTTGTACTAAACCATGTCACCAAAGACTCCATCCAGCCTGGCCTTAAACACTGTCAGGGATGGGGCAGCCACAGCTTCTCTGGCCACCCTGTGCCAGCACCTCAGCACCCTCACAGGGAAGAACTTCTGCCTTAGATCTAACCTGAACTTCCCGTTTCAGTTTGAACCCATCAGCCCTTGTCCTATTGCTACAGTACCTGATGAAAAGCCCCTCTCCATCATCCTCTTAGGTCCCTTCAGATACTGGAAGCCCAGGCTAGACAGAGCCTTGGGTGCTATGGTCTAAGTGTGAGCTGTCTCTTCCCATGACAGGGAGTTAGAAGCGGATGATCTTAAGGTCCTTTCCAACCCAAACCATTCTATGAGTCTAGAATTCAAACGGTTGTGTTTCCCTCTGACTCAGCAGTGAAGCTGTGTTCCCCCATAGTGTGATAACCCCCTGTCACTGGAAATGTTGTACTCTAGACCTACTCTTATACAACCTATGACAGGAAGAATAAACATGTAAGACATGAAGCACTTACCATCTGACAGTACAGGACAGCCAGATTGACTAAAGCAGTTGCCACACTGGGGTGTTTTGGGCCAAATGACTTCTGTCGGATTTCAACCGCTAGTTCATACAGAGGAACAGCCTTGTCAAGTTTTCCCTAGAAACAACAGGGGTGGAAATGATTCAGTTCTTTTGTGTCAAAATGGCAACAGTAAAGTGTATTTTAAACAAAAAGCCCTGGAGAAGATGTAGCTGTTTCCAGAATAAGGGTTTAATTTGGTTAATTCATAGTTATATTCTGCACAGATTCTTTATCATGAATATTGAGTTGGACATGATTTTCCCCAGCACTGAGCACATTCAACTCCCAGGTGATGTATTTCCCAGCTATGCCTATCTCTCTTTTAGAATGTATATTTTCTCCACAAGTGTGTCCATTTGTATTTCCTCATCCTGCCATAGATGAGAGCAGAGCTTATTTTTTGTCCTGAAGGACCTACATTTTACTGGTGAAATGGGAATGGGAATGGAGCTGCCTTAACTTTTGGCCAGTTTTCCACACACTGAGGTGGTGTCCACACCATCTTGCCTGGAACAGCCACAGTGTCTGATGCCATTTCAAGTACCTGTTGCTTCCCATTTGCCATATTGAGGCATTGGCTCCTTGACTTTGGTTTCTCTAAAATACCTCTCTTATATTCCAGCTAGTTTTACTGAAGATTATTTTTCCAGCAAATCTGTTTTCCTCCAAATTCCAATCTGCTCACGTATTAACTGGATAGACTTCACAGGTATGCTTAGGCTTCTATTCTTAGAATGTGAATTCTCATATTTAATAGCAATTAAATATTGCAAACTTCCACTGTAATGGTGAGAAATGGATCACTGGAATTGCAAAATTCATATTTTCTCCTTATGTTTTCAAAGCATCACAAGTTTGAAGCTTATCTGGAATAAGTACATATTTATAAATGTTTTGAGAAAGCTAGTGGGCCTTTTGGAAACACACCAAGGCCACTTGACCACATCTTTATGCATCTTCTATTGGCATGGATCACCAACAGTTGACAATATTCCAATGCCCCACTCCTTCTGGATTGAAGACTAACAATGCAAGGCATTAATCTCAGTGGTAAGAAAAGGTAACAGGCTTGTGCTTACCATCTTTTTGTAGAGCACAGCCAGGTGTTTCACAGTATAAGCTAAGGAGGGATGATCTGGAGCCAGTGCTCTCCTCCTGATGTCTAACGCTTTCTCATAGAGTTCTTCTGCCTTGTCATAGTGCTTCTTCTCATTGTACAAGGCTGCCAGGTTGTTCAAGGACTGTGCACAGTCGGGGTGGTTGGGCCCCAGGACTCTCTCTCTCATTTCCAAGGAGCGCTTCAGGAACAGCTCTGCCGTCCTGCAGAACACATGCACTCAGTCAGCAGTAGCTGAAAGCTGGGAACATCCGTACGGGCTGAAGTGGTGCAGTTTGAAACAGAACAAACTCAGCCTTGGAAACTGCACTGACACTCCTCAAAATAGGCAAATGCCAGAGCAGAGATTCACTTACACAGTGAGGAACTACACATCCCACCCTAGGATGTAGGCAGCAAGCTAGTTAATATATTCGTGTGCAATCCTGTATCCCCCCTATTATAAGGAGTGAAAAGCCAGTCTAGCACATTTCAGCAAACATCACCCTAACCCATGGCTGCTCTTTAACTCAACCTACATCTTCAGTTATGCAAGTAACCCTTCCTTGTTCAAAACAGTCTACTGACTTCTGGGCCCAGCACTCTAGTACTTCCATGGATAAAATAATAGTGAGATATGAGGTCCATATGAGGTACATATTTTTCAACTTTAAAGAACATAAACCACATTATAGGGCTGAACAGACAGCTTTCACACCAAGGTAAGAGAGAATGGAATGGGATTTATGTAGGCAATGAGCTGGCTTCTCATAGAAGCTGCCTAGACATGACAAAGTAGAAAAGAGTGTGTAATGCCACCATTCAAGCATCAAAAGGGTATATACTTTGTCACGCTAGTGTAGTAGTACTATTCCACTACAGATCTACAGCACCTCTATCAGGAACAACACGTGATCCCCATGTAACAATGGCAGCATCCATTATAACCAGGCAGTTTGTCATCCTGACAAACAGACAAATTCGGTGTCACACTATTCCCAAGAGGTCAGCTTAGGAAATGGGAAAAATCCATTTCACATTACAGGGAAACTGTAGGTTCAGTTCTGGAGATCTCAGAGAAATGTCAGAAAGTCTTCACTCTGTGCAGGGGCCAAGGGATGATATGATCTAACATACACAACAGAAGTGACAAGCCCTTCTGTCATTGATTTCATTCTAACTGCATCAAATGATCAAAAAATTCAATCTTGGACTTGCTAATTCTGAATGGAGACACAATACTCAGTTAAAACAATGACTTCAAGCTTCACTAGCACAAAGTTTATCCTCTTGCTCACCTATGAAATAGTGGACATACAGTTACTCTAGGAGTTTGGTTGTGTTGGACAGGAACTACATATGAATAATGAGGAATATAGAATTATCTTGTATTAAATTAAATAGGTGTCACTCCTCTATTATCAGTCACTTCTGCATGACTTCATGAGGGAAAACTGATGGAAAACCTCACATTTCCAACACTGTTAAAAATCAACTGCTTCACCATAAAGAAGTTATATTTGTAACTTTATTATATATAATAATATTTATATAATTATATATAATTTAACAATATAATTATATATTTTATATCTATTTTATACATCATAGAATCATAGAACAGTTAGGGTTGGAAAGGACCTTAAGATCATCTAGTTCCAACCCCCCTGCCATAAGCAGGGACACCTCACACTAAACCATGTCACCCATATATAATTATATATAATTATGTAATTATTATATATATTATTATTAAAAGTTTATAATCTCTGCATTTAACAGAGATTCCATGTGCAGATCNATAATTTAACAATATAATTATATATTTTATATCTATTTTATACATCATAGAATCATAGAACAGTTAGGGTTGGAAAGGACCTTAAGATCATCTAGTTCCAACCCCCCTGCCATAAGCAGGGACACCTCACACTAAACCATGTCACCCATATATAATTATATATAATTATGTAATTATTATATATATTATTATTAAAAGTTTATAATCTCTGCATTTAACAGAGATTCCATGTGCAGATCCTAAATTACAGTGTATTTCTGCAGCTCCCCAACAACTTCTGTGACATAAACATCAGATATAGGAAGAAGGTAAAATACTTCCAGAGCTTACTCTGTGCTTGTTTTGCTGTGCATTTTCTTTTTTCCCTGAAAAGATTTCACGTGACAACTCCCCCACAACACATACTTTTAGACTACTCTGCAGCCTGAAGAAGTTTATGGGAAGAGTGGCTTCTTGCCACACAATCAGAACTGTTCTGCACCTTTTATTCCCCTTCAACATCCCTGTTTATCTGCTCTTAGAACTCCTTTGTGATGCTCTGTCCTCCTTCACCCTTGAAAAGGCCAGCAGGGTAAAAGCCTAAGGATTCCAAACACAGTGAGTATTTAACTCATGATTTCTACTAATACTGATATTTTGAGTGTATTTTACAGAACAATCTTGCCATTCACAGATGAACAGTACAAAATAGTGAAGCTGAGTAGAGAAGGCACAAATGTCAAGAAAGAACTGATACGTGCAATGAAAGATGGTGAACTGTGGACCAGCAATTCTGAATGCAGGAAATATACTGACTTAGTAAATACTCACATGTTAATAGCATCAAACCTAGAAATGATGACTGAATTTCACAGCAAACAAACCCCAGTAGAATGAGTCAGGGACAGCACCATATTTGATCATGTGTTCACATTTAGTGCTGGTTCTCAATGCTTTACCTCCGTTTACATCCATAGGGAAACTCAGTAGATGCATCACAATTAAAAACACTTACTCCAGATTATTCTGCAAGTAGTAGAGGACTCCAAGCTCATTGAGGGTTCGAGCATTATCCGGTGTATCCTTGCCTAAGGTGAGCTCTTCCAATTGCAGGGCTCTTTGGCGCAGGAGAGCAAAGCCACACTATGGCAAAGCACAAGGTACTATAAGCCAAACCCCATTACTTTGAAAGTATAGCTGAAGACAGAACATCAAAAGGTTTAGTTTGGTGCCAAAGGAGCACAATAATCCTACCGAAGTTCTGTTTTCAGGCTGACTGGCACATAAACATTTGCTTATTTATAATCTAAAAGGGGATTTCACCCAAAATGCTTCTGCGAATTTTAAGTTACCATGCTGTCCTACAGCTCTGTTTGTCTTATCACACATGCTGATCTGCTTAAACTCCACAGTTCAAATAACCAATTCAGATCAAATTCTTAGGTTTCTACACTGAAAACCAATTTAATTTCCTATCGTAAATGCCATTTACAAATACATATTAACTATTACTCCAGGCTTGATCATTGTAAAGTGTTCCATGGATCATTGTAAAATGGGCTGCCAAGCTAATGCTTATGTGCAAACTGAATTACAAGTGAAATGTGCCACCTATTCTCCATCTTTGCAGTCTTAATAAAAAGCTTTGTGCAGCAGAACTCCTTACAGAAATGGACAAAATCTTCATGATCCAAATTCATTTCTACTTAAGCACTGTGGAAACAGCAACATTCTTATGGTCTTTCACTATTCTTATTAGAGCTGCAATTTAGAGCTCTGAAGTTACTAGCTAAAATCATAGTACAAGCACTGCATGACAAAGAAAGTCTTAGCTTAAGAATGGCAAGAGGAACTCTGTAGCTGCAAAACACAGAAGACAAAATGGGGAAAAACTTAGTATGGCACCTAAAATTATTCCTTGGATTATTCACTGCAGTAAAACATTCTGTTCATCCTATTAGGATAAATGCCTCAGTCCTTCTGGAGAACACCTTATTCCACTGCCAGTTCAACAGCCAATTGTATCAGCAGCAATTCTGCACACCCAAATGTACATATACACTTCTTTCTTTTCCACCCCTCCCAACCCCATACCAATAGGACTGATGCATCTCCACTCACAGCAGAGATGACAGGGCAGTTAAAAAGGCTGCTGCTGGGTTACTCCACTACCTAAGCCCTCAATTATACAAAGCGCTGGAGCTTTGCAGGGGCACTTTATCATCTATTCTGCAGAGCCACAACATGCCCAGTACTTTAATCAAACATCTCCTTACCAGGCTGCCTTTCCTCCTTGCTGCTTTTTGGCGTATTCTGAAGGACTTTTTCCTCAGTTGCTCAGCTTGTTCATATCTGAAAACAATTATAGTGTTAGAAGAATGCCAAATGTAGTATCAATGAGTATTCTGGAAAGCTTCTAAATTACTTGAGTGTACAAATTTGAGGAGAATTTTAAGAATCTTGGGGGGAGAAATCACACTTTTTGTCAAAGATAAAAATATTCAAGATGCTGAGGGCCAGACAATGCTTTGTTGTTAAATGAAAAACAGATGATGGTCCCTCCTGGGTGGCTTGCTAGAGGAATACAGAGGGGATGCTCATGGTTGCATGGGAACTTATGAAACTCTGAAACAGAACCAATGAAACATTGCTTCAGGAGGAAAATCTTTGCTGTTATTTTTGGGCACCTCCACATACATATACCAGTGTAATTAAGCTTACTTGTTAAGCTTTTGGTATAAGGTTGCAAGTGCATCAAGTTCACGGGCTACCCGAGGATGCTCGGTTCCATAAGCATTCTCAGAGATTTCCAGTGCCTGTTTATACAGCTGTTCAGCATTTCCAAACTTCTTCCACTGCACATAAACTCCTGCGAGCTGGTGCAGTGACTGTGCTACCCTCGGGTGGTCTGGATCCAACGCAGTCTCGCGTATCTCCAGAGAGCGCTGCAGAGGAGCTACAGCCTGCAACAAGGTAGTTCAGTGTACGATGGCAGCAGGCAGCACCCTGCATGCTACAATGACTTCACAACTGCAACAGAAAGCACACACTGAGCTCTGCTTAATTTGCCTTCTTGCTGTTACAACAATCTCTAGGTGCACTTACCTGACTGAGAAGACCTAGGTCCTTAAGAAACCGTCCCAGGGTCTCATAAAGATCAGCCAGGCAGATCATACTTTCCTCTCCCTCACAGCTTTTCTCATACTCTTTCAGAGAGTCAAAATACTCAGCTGCCATAGAGCTCTTATCTTTCCCAACCAGCTGCCAGTAACTCAGCAATTCTGCAAAATGTCCCCTGTTTTAACAAGGAAATAAGAAGCTCATCTTATCTCTGATACCCCTCTATTCAGACGCATGGTAGCTTAGAAGGGCTGCATGCATGAATGCTGTCTTTAGACTACAGCATCCAGAGACAATCCATAGAGACTAAGCTGTTCAACAGCAGTATTTATTTGTCCCTTTACCAACCCCCATATGTAACAGAACAGAAAAAAAAAGGATTTATGTGACAATAGCATTTAGCATTTCAGCCTCTACTATTCGGCTCTTTTAAAAAATATCTGTCATTATCTGATACATATTGACTAAATCTTGCTTTGAAGTGATTCTAAGTGCTGAAGCAGTGGTTGCTTTTGTACCTTTTGTAAAGGTTTTGTGATACAAAGAGATTCAAAAGGCACTTGTGTAGCTTTTGCTTATCACCCTGCTGTTGGAAGAGCCAGGGAAGTTCATCTGCACTTCTCCAAGTCACTCGGTCTCGACTATAAAAAGAAAAGCAAATAAAAACAAACATTAGAACTCTGAGAGGCCTAAAGGAACTTGCCAATTTGAAGTCAAAACTAGGCAAGCACACAATTGCCATGCCTGAATGTCTAAACAGACTGACTACTATAAGACCTATATACTCCATTTTCTCACATCTTCATTTTAACTTCACCTCAGAGCTAGTGGAACCCCCAGGTACCCCACAGGAAGCTGCTCCTCACTTCCATATGGGCTGGCCTATGCCTTTTAGCAGGACTGCAGCCCTGCAGCAGCCCTCCATCCCTTTGTGACTTTTCCCTGGCACACTGTGGCTCTCTTGGCCTTCCGCTCCCCAACAGTGCATGCCCTGAGGAGTAGCAGTAGGCTACTACTGTAGCCTGCAGCTGGACCACACTAACTCAGGACTGTAAACGTAAATCACTTTTCAAGCTGGGTGTGAACTTATAGCTGTTCAGCTTTTCTGCTGGACCTCCTCTTGTGTATGGGCTAACTGTTTGCTTAGCACAAGTTGTCCTCTGCTTCTTCAAGTTCTAAGCAACCTCAAAGTTCCAGCAGTGACTTGGAGTTAAAATCCACATGGGGTCAGTTACCACAAAGTAACTGATGTGGTAGAAATTCCTTCCCATTCCCCTCCATAGTCCTCAGTATTTTCATAGAATCATAGAACAGTTAGGGTTGAAAAGGACCTGGGAAACCCCCCTGCCGTAAGCAGGGACACCTCACACTAAACCATGTCACCCAAGGCTTCGTCCAAC
>NDXB01018941.1:0-20614 GCA_002631895.1 Agapornis roseicollis
TCAAAACACCAGCTACTAAAGAGAAGAAAAACTGACTGCAACTGCTGAACCCAGGACACCAATACATCAGGATGTATCTCATTAAAGGGAATTAGTTCAATGGTATGTGCTCTTATGTGGCATATTCCCAACCACCATAACTTTGTGATGCCTTCTGCAATCCCAGGCCAATAAATAGAAATGGTTTAGATCATAAATACCATTAATTCCTATTAGCAGGACATCTTCAGTGTTAACTCAAATGGTGAAGACAGGCTGCGCTTTATTAAAAGGGAAGATTTTTACCCTTAAAGCAGTCATTATGATGAACTGCTTTGGATGGGACACTGATTCTTCCATACACATCTCCTGTTCCCTGTAAATTGCATTCCTTGAACTTACTGAGTTCTTTCTCTCTCCCTGCAGCCTGACACTGTTCGCAACTGTGTGTGAAAAGACAGTGTTGAAGAGGGTGCTGAAAGAGCTCTGGAGGGTAGTAATGAATACCATGGAGAAGCTGATTGTGCTGCCTCCTCTGACAGATCATACGGTAAAGCATTTTCTCCTTCCTGACTCATAGCAGAAAGTGTTGCCATTGCCTGTGTAACTCATCTCCTTGTCCTAGTGAGTCATCTGTCCAGGTGGATTTGCCTGCATGTAGCACACTGAAGGATGGAAAAAATATGTCTGTAACCTGGTGAAGGAAGAGAGCAGCTCTATTTATAGTAGGCTTGCAAAATGCAGAGCATACTAAAAAAACCACAACAATTAAAAATCCATGATCCAAAAGGAGTTCCCATCAAGTATATCAAACCACTCTGATTAAGGATTTGCAATCCTTTAAAGAGAGCTGAGTATGTGGGATTATTGGGCAGTTAGTGTTGTTCCCATGGCATTAGATCAACACCTGTAAACACTTTTTCCTAATATTTCATCTGTTCAAGTGTCTCTCTGTAAAGATGTAGTTGATTTAGGCTTGCTTTTTAATGACACAACCTCCCATTTTGCTCCCCAGAAGGCTTCAGCATCTGTATGGGCTGGCATGATTTCTGTGTCTCTGATGGTAGGGAATTGGAAGCATGTCCAGATAGTTGGCCTTCAAAAGCAGTCTTTTATATAATTGTTCAGCTGTGTGGATGTGCTGAATGAATGTGTGTTATGAATGTAGTGATGCTTTTAACAATGGAAGGTTAACTCTTCCCCAGTTTTGAGAAACCATAGAAACTGTTTAAATGTTACTCATGCATGCTCAGCTGCTCTGGGGAATGACATAGTTTGAGGCAGTGTGAAGTTCGGGTTATAGCCTCATTATTTGGAGGTGATCCAGAACTTCTCTTCGTCAATGTATTGGAGTAAACTTTTGGTCTGTGGCTTATTTATACTGATGCATTTTTTTCCCCAGGACTGGGTATAACATTAGTGCTTTCAGTATTCAGTAGTTGCCTGTATATTTTGAGTGGACTTCTTGGGTTGCAATGTCTAGAGAATTGATGCAAACCTGCATCTTGCACTAAGTGTTTCTTGTTCTGAGAGGGAAAGCCTTTGTCTCTGGTCTTGATGCTGACAGGTTTAAACAAAACTGCTGAGATACAGTGTGCTGTTGTACCTGCTAAGCATAAAATTAGCATGAGGTGTAATTTGCTGAAGACTGCTTCCTCTGAGCTCGTATTTGGCGTAATCATTTCTGCTTGCCTTTCTGATTTATAAAGGAGAAAAAAAAATCTAAATTTAAGAGGATGAAATTTATTTTACTCAGTTAAATTGTTGCAAAAAGGAGTCTTTTATGACAGGTGATAAAATCATCATGTAAGAGTAGCATTAACATGTCTCCTTCACAATTGAGGCACTGAGATCAAGGGTCTTGTAGAGAACCAGGGAGGAGCTGCCTAAGCTTTATATATGCTACTTTTGAATTTTAAAGGCAGAGTGGGAGATTGATTCAGCACTTGCATCATGAAGAAGGCAGTAACTGTGATCAGCCAATTCTTCCAATCTGCAGGACATTGCTATAAGCCACTTTGATTTTTATGGTTTTTTTTTTTCTTTAACAACGTGTCTTTGTTCACTTCAGTTTCAAAATGAGAAGCAATTTTTTTGTAATGAAGTGCATCCTCAGCTCTCTGAAATAACAAAGAATACTCATAGCTGGATTTTCAGCTGTCTGATCAATTTTATCTTAGTGAGGAGGTTGAACAAGTCCAGACTGGAAAAGAGTCACCATTTTATAAAGGTGTTTGTGAACAATGCAGTGATTAAACTGGCCTTGTCTGCAGTCCTTGAGCAGGCTACCTGTGGTGAGGTGCTTGATGGGCTACAAGAGCAGAGAGCTACTTCTGCTGTCCTCTGAGATATAGTGATTTATCCTGTCACCTCCAGATTTTCATCATCCTTAGCAGTGAAGAGTGTCAGGGCAAGACAGTGCAAAACTCAGGGTTGGCAATGTTCTGAGCATATCAGACTGAGAAAGAGCCCCAGGTACTATAGCTCACTTACTCCCAGCCCTCAGCAATAGAAATCCTAGTGTTGCCTCCCCATGGTTGAAGGACACTGAATGGCAATTTTCCTCCTAAAACTCTTCTGCAAGCCTTAAGTAGTAGGGGATATTCATAGTAGATGACATTTCCCTTTATGGAATATTTGCTCTACTTTCTGTAGGACTGATAGAGGTGCAAAAGTATTTTTGATGGTGGCTGTGGAAAGCATACTTGGGTAGAGGGTTCCTAACACTTTGCAGTGTGTCTCACTTGTTGCTTGCATTGCTGTCACTGCACAGTGCTTCAATTCCTTTTACTCTCCAGACCGATCTATTCCAACTAAATTTTCTTCCCTGTATCACACAGGGGAGAAAATCCGAGCTCTGCTTTTCTGTTCTCTGCTGCTTCTGGAAGATTTTGTATACGGTGGGCGAGCAGGCAGGTACTGCCCAATCCCAATGGAGATGGGGCAGTTTGACAGCCTCCCACCAAGACTACCTGAGCTGCAGGTCCCTTAATGACATTCAGATGAGGCTTCTCCTCTCAGAGCATTGACTGCTGTGGGTTGT
Source organism: Agapornis roseicollis (assembly GCA_002631895.1). Lineage (NCBI taxonomy): Eukaryota > Metazoa > Chordata > Aves > Psittaciformes > Psittacidae > Agapornis > Agapornis roseicollis. Next base: position 3,023 of record NDXB01018941.1, read on the forward strand.
GAGATTGGGAGCAACATAATCTCCAGTAGCTCACTGAGCAGTTCACACCTAGTTTTAAGTAAAGATCAACATTTAATTAAACACTCTCTGTAGTGGGTGAGTGGATATGCAAACACAGCCCTCTGGGAATCTTTATTTTGGGGTTCTGTGCACAACACTCTGGGATATTAATGGATTAGTTATGCATTTCTTTCTCCTTTGCTGCTTAGGACAACTCTATAGTATGCCATTAGTGACTAGTCTGGTCAGTGAAGGGTTGCTAAATTTACACAGAGATGATTCCTCTGGAGCCTCTCCTTTATATATCTCACATAATACACTGCAGCCGTTCACGTGAGGCTCCATTTGTGCTTGCTCCTGCTGTGCTTTTTTTCTGCTTGTCAGACTTCCCTTCACTAAATGAGAATGTGGTCCAAGATAAGAAAATTTTCTTAAAGCTGTGGACAAGTTTCACACATGAATTCCAAATTGGCTGTTCTTCAAGCTCATCTGCAAGCAGCACCACTCCAGACCTATTCTGTGCTGGTGGAGAGAGTGGCTTTAAGAGGTTTTCTGAAACCTTTCTTAACTTGCATTAGTTTAAATGAAGCCTCCCCCTTGTGCTAGCTAGGAACTGGAAAGTCTAAGACTGCCTTTGTGATGAGGAGAAAAAGCTTTCTTATTGTTAAATGCAGTGATGGTCTGTGAACTGCACATGTGCCCAGGTCTCTGTATGACAGGTAATTATTTTCCCTTTTTCATCCCCACTTTTAAACCTGTTTCCTCAGAGTTTAATACAGAGTTGCCAACAGCTAAAATATAGTCTTAATTCTTAATGGGTGCCGGTGAACATTGCCTGATGATAGTTTTCTAAATGAACTAAAATGCTGCTAATGAACGAACACATCTCGTTGTTGAATATAGGAATTAAAAAAATCTGGGAAAGGAATGTACCAGATGAAACTAGGTTGGATTGGTATTTCTTAGTGTGCACTCAGCCTGAGTAATAATATGTTTTCCAAAAAGGATTGGATTTCAAAAGACTTGCAAGCAGGCTTCTGTTTCCCAAGTTTGTCTGTTGAGCAGTAGGATAGTTAAGCTGTGAGAGTTTGAGCCTCTTGGAATCTAAACCAGTGTAGTTCTGCTGGGTTTTAGCAATTAGTCAGTTGGTAATCCTTCTCTAAATGCTTTCCCTGAGGGGAGAAAAGCAGACTAATAGCAAGGAATTTGAAATCTTTGTACTGTGGAGTACAGGTGTCTTTCCTGTTTCCAAAAAGTTTAGGAGGGTAAAAATAATTTTATGGGAAGAACCAGGAAAAGCAGCACTGATGTCTGTTCCCTTTTCAGCTCTGTTTGCCACAGAGCAAGGCAGAAGTAATTTATAATAAGGAATTCTTTTTTTCCTTATATTCTGCCCTTGAAATTTGAGTCAATTCTGTTGTGGGCAACTTTTCTCTGACTGATATTTAAGTTTAGTTGTTTACATTCCCTAGGGGTGCACCTGGAATAAATGTTGTCTGTAGAGCTTTGTGATATGTTTTTCATGAATAAACCATCTTTTTTTGAGGAGGTCTAGAATCGTGTTTACAAAAATGCCATTTGGCAGAGGAAGAAGCTGTCCGGATTTTCATTAGATGTTACCAGCACTGATGACAAACTCAGTGTAAGAGTAAAATAATTTCTCCTTGCAAACACTTTGACAGAGAGTGGCACTGATTGATGGGGATTTTCTTAGTGGGCAAGGTGTAAGTAGTAGTTACGAGCAACTTTGTTCCTTGAAGTGCGTTAAGTCATTGGGTATTGCTCAGGGTTACCCACCTGCCCTCCTTACATGCCTAGGCTGGTTAATGTTGTTGTTCAAATGTATATTTAGAAAAGGGATCTAATGAACCATGAAAATTCTGTATAAGGTAAGTTAATTGTTAGTGTGTTTTGAGACTACCCACCTTTTCAAAATTCAGGTTGTAAAAAATGGGGTTTTTTGTCTTCTGCTTGGTCAACAGGCATGAAAACCTGCGTTTTAAGACCCATAAGTCAAACTTTGTGACCAGCTATACAGAACAGCAGGCACTGTATTTGGGTGTGGCTCACAGTGAAATCTCTGTGCTCATCCTGTCAAGCAGTCATCTTAAACCTCTCTTGCTGGAAATACAGAGAATTGTGTACTCTTCCAGTTTAGAGTGTTGTACTCCTTAGCGCTACCTATTGGGTACTGGCAGCAAGTGAAGCTGCCAGTCTTATTTCAGAAGCTTTCTTTTATGGGTGCGTTGTCCTTGCTTGCACTTCTCTATCATCCATGTCATCCCATTCCCCCCGTGAATTGTGAATGTAATCAATTATCAAGAGTTTCTATTTAGGTACAAAGTCAATAATGTTCGTTCTGTGTTGATTTGTATTCAACAAACATAAAAGGTTGAGGAACAGTGAGGGTTAGATGATAGTTACAGATTGAGCAAATCAAGAGATTGTCTGTGATTTCAGGTCACAGAGTCTTTTAATTTGAAGAAATTTCTAAAGCTGAAAAAACGAAAGAAAAAGTATTTCATCTAAAAATTCACTTCTGGATTGCCGTTGTAATGGGCAGAGGATGTCCAGTGTCCCTAGAGTGGGTCTCAGCCTTTGCAGTGTTACATCTGTAAACTGTCTGCCTGTTTTCCTTCTGTAAAAGGTTGCCCTAGGAGCAGGTATAAAGACAGTTTTTTCTGAGGGGAACCCATCAATATGGCTGATGTTAACTTTAATCATAGGGGAATAAAAAGAATTATTTCAGCAATGATCTTCACACTTGAACCCAATTCCCTCTCCACTACAAATGCATGAGTGGGTAGTTCCTGCTTCACAGAGTACTGACTTAAAAGGCAGCAAGTAAACAAACACTGAGGAAGACAGCAGTGAAAAAACCCAAGCTAAGGGACATGGGCAGGGGCAAAGAACAATAAATTAATTCTGGGTTTACATCTTCATTACAGTTTGAGGAATTTTGGTGTTGGGAGTAGTTTTGGCAGTTGTGGTTAAGTGGGATGGTGAAAGGCTGTTGAGATGAGAAGGGATGGTAAAGTAGAGGGAAGGAGGGCTGTGGAAAGAAAATTGTTCTTGCTGGAAGTCTGTGGGGAAATGTGGTCCTCAGTCCTCATGGAGCCAGCAGTACCCAAATAAGATGAGCTTCATCTTCTCCCAAGTGTTTTCCTGAGCAAAAAGACCCTACTGGAAAGTGCCACCAGCAGTGTCTGTCTCTGGAAGGTTATTTCAGGTATTACCTGAGACATCCCGCAGGCAATTCTCAACTGACACTTGTGGTGACATTGACATGTACTTTTAATGCTAGCCCATAATGACCAATTACAGCAGGGAGAGCCAAAGATCATCTTTGAGAGCTCAGTGCTCCTGACATGCTGAAGGTTTCCCTGAGAAAGAGGATGGAGGGGAGATTTAATTGGGAAAGGGGTCACCAGTAGCTTTGTCTTGGTCCTAAAACCAAGCCCAGATTTAGTTCCCAGATTCATTCCCTAGAGGTGCACTTGGAATAAGAGCTGTCTGCAGAGCTCTGTGGTATATTTTCCAGGAATAAGCAACTTTTTCTGGGGATGTGTAGCATCTAACTAACCTGAGAAGGCTGAAATGGAGAACAAAGTTTCATGATATGATAGATGCAGAATTTATAACCACAATTACAGTAGGTTGGTGTTTTATACCAAATACAGTAATAGGCAGTAGTGTAAAAAATCTATTGTGCTAGAGTGTGAGTGCTTGAAGCAAAATGTCTCATCATTGGGGTTTATCTCTCCTTTTTGTTTCCTCATTGGTCATACAGCATCAGTAAGCCACAGTGAGGGAAGAAGAGCCATAGGCCAAGCTTTTGACATGTAAAGGCAGTGTTGTAGTGTTCTTCACTGGACTTTGCCGCCCAGTTTTGTTTCTGATGTCATGTGTGCTTACTCCCACCCCAGTGGTTGGGCTCTACTTCTATAGAGGTATTGTCATCGGTTGTGTGATTTTTTGCTTCAGCCAGGCTTAAGCTGTCTTCATGCTTACGTAGACTTGAAATCCAAAGAAGCACTTGAATACGAAGCCAGCACACTCACTTCACCCCTAGCCTGTGCCTTCCATTTGAAGGCACATCCTGTTCACATGGGTGGCTGCTGTAAGCAGGAGTGAACCAGTCAGCAGGATATTGTGCACCAAAATAGCGCTTGATGTGGTATCCACAGAAATTCCAGGTTTTATATTAGGTAATAAACTGGCAAGGATTTGAGTTGTGACTGGCCTTTTGTGATGGTTATATAAAGTTCTAGCTACTGACTTGACTTGCTCAAAGGAAAAATATGCAAAGCTTGTTTATGATCTTTTTTTCACCCTCCTTTCTTTTCTAACTTCTTGCAATCATAGGGCACACAGTTGATTTTCAGTGCTGCTAAGGAACTGGGACACTTGTCAAAGCTGAAGGTATTGTTTTGCATGGCATATGTTAATGTCCGTGTGTGTAAGCATGGAAGTGTAGTAGCATGTAGCGTGTCCTGTGCTTCCAGTGGTTTGTTGCTGAATGTAATCATAGAGAAATGCCTTTAAATGCATTACTGTGCATTTAAATGCATTCTGCTAACATTAGTATTGTGTTAAACTGTTAAATTTTATTGTGAGTTTAGTTATCCAAGTAGTTTCTTCTGTAGCTACAGTATTTGGCATATATCAATTTAAAATTAAAAAGGCAGAGTTCATAGGATCACAGAATGGTTTGGGTTGGAAGGGACCTTAAAGCTCATTCAGTTCCAACCGCCTGCCACAGGTAGGGACACCTTCCACTAGAGCAGATTGCTCCAAGCACCATCCAGCTTGGCCTTGCACACTTAATATCAAGTTATCTGGCCAGTTCCTCTGTGTCTCCATGTAGGAGATAAAAGGGAGTCCCTTATATGATCCCAGTAATGAGAAATTGGTCAGAAAGATGATTGTGCTAGCTATTAATGAATTATGTGAACTGTTACAAAAATAGCTGTTACTTATGGAAGAGAGCTCGTGTCTGTAAATTCCTTCTGCGTGGGTTGTCTTTGCAGACAGGCTGGCAATTAGCATGAAGGCTATGTTGATGTGTTCTGACAATGCATGATGTGACAGTGCATGACATGAGCATTACTAACTGCACACCACCTCATCTTAATCGAGCATTAATTCATTGGTCACAATGGGAAATGGTGTGAAAATAGTGACACCTTACAGCATTCAGATTACACTGTGTTGTGGTTTGGCTTGTGCTACAGAGAAGGTATTGTGCAAGAGGAGCACTAAATCTGTAGTGTCTCAGGGCACAAACTGTGCAAAGTGCTTCAAGGAAGACTCAGCTGAATGTGGGCTCTGTCTCAGAGTGTGATCAGCAAAATCGTTCCACAGCAAAGGGCATTCTCCAAAGTGATTAGTGCCATTTCAAAATGCATTCATCTTCTCCCATAATTATTTTTTTGTCTTGTGCACTTACTACAGCTGTCTGTATAGGACTTCCTATTTCCCTTGCCCAGCAGCCATACGCCACATGCATGTTTATGAGCCAGGACAGTGCATAACTCATTTTAGTGCTTATTAACAATCCTATTAAGTGATCTGGACATGCAGGTGTATCATTAGATGCACTTGCAATCATTTTCTCCAGCTGCATTTTGAGGCTGCTACATAGCAGTTAACACTGACATGAGGCAAACCTTCGAGTACGGTTCCCCAGGGGAATAGCTGTCACTTGTGCTGGGGGCGGCCCTATGCACTCCCACTGCCAGGCTGTCCTAACTGGAGACTCCCAAGGATTTCACTACCTCCACCACTTCCTGTGCTTGCAATGTTCTCTGTTGCTTCCATGGGAGGAATGGGGAGCAAGGAGCTGTGCAGCCAGCCTGGGAGAGTGGGAACTGGACCACAGCCTCCAAACATGACTTCCTTTTCCTGTAAGTACCTGCATTCCCTTTCAAAAAAAACCAGCAAGGATCCAGCATCTGTGGAAAGAGAAGCCATCCCTGCCTTCTGTGTGTGTGCCTCATGTCAAAGGGAGAGAGAGCTCTGAATTTGCTCTCTTTCTGCTAGGTTACAAGCACAATTTTGTGCAGAGATTACAAGTTCCTGTGGCTTGCTTGCATTCTTGGGCATAGCCAATGATATTTACCGTTTATCTTTTACTTCTAATATATTTTCTCATTATTGGGATTTCTTAACATGTAAAAAGTGCCTTTTGCCAGGAATGAGTTGGAAGCTTTGTGGGATTCCACTTGCATTGGTCATGAAGGCCATCCCTCAACAGCAGCTTGTCTCCAGTTACTATAAAGCTCAGCTTCAATAACTCTGCCCTGCACTATTAGAAATGCACGTAATCATACAAACCAGGCAAGCCCTGGTGTGTGTTCAAGCCTTTCTTTGCATATCCACATAAAAGACTGCAGCAGCACAGGTACACAGGATTTTATATGTGGCAAGAGAGCCACACAGAGTGTGAAAACACTCTACCACCTGAATTTTGTAGACATTTAGTTCAGACAGATGGTGTGAACTAATATTGAGTCCAAAAATTTCCAGAAGAGTACAGGTGTTCCAAGAGTGTAAATTGTTTGGGTCTGTGTAAGCATTGTGGAGATATATATATATATATATATTTACTCTTCTGTTTTTGTAGGCACATACAAGTTAACAGGGAAGGCATGAGTAAATGTCTCTGCAGAGCACCCCCTCTGTGCGTTTTGCAGTTCCACTGAAAGCCTGAGAAAATTATGGGATGGATTTTAATCTTTATTTGTCCTAAGTAGAACAGGGGGAACAGAGCCATTGTGAATCAGATAACTCAGATGAAAAACTGGGACTGACAGACCCAACAAGGACAGGCTCTTGTCCTGATGATGAATCAGTTTCACAGTGTATATTTTAAAGCCCTCAGAAAACCCACCATAAACCTGGCACCTTGGTGCCACATACCTGCCTTCTGTTGTTATCAAACTCTTTCTGCTTGGTTTGGTTAATAGCCAGCTGGAGCAGGGAGCAGCAGTCTCCTCTCCCTTGCACTGCCTCAGGGTAAGCTCTGACCACAGAGGTTCTTCTGAGGGTACCTGTGGAGAACACAAGGATGAGTTTGAGACACCAGGAAAAGATGTTTTAATTTTTTACTACTTCTGCTTGAAGTTCCATAATTATTTGACATAAATATTTGTGATTTGCTCCTAGCTGGCAGCCTGGGAAGTGCAGAGTCTGTGCAGTCCTTTCTAGGAACAGTCTGGGATTTGGAGAGGACAGATACAAGGGGAATGACAGTTGTGGGCTCCTCTTCATAGGTGCAGGCATTACCAGTCCAGTCACTGAGTTATTTTTACATAATGTATTGAACTATATGGCACTCAGAAGCTCTCTTAGAAAGCAGCAACATGTTGCTGTGCATTGAGAGCATGGGCACTGGGTGGTGTGACCACTCAAAGTGGGGCTGAATGAGTTCTGTAGGTGTTTAAAGAGAAAAATGCTGACCACCTGTTTTCTATCACATTGTGGGTAATCTGGCAGGCAGACCTAGAAAGTAATTTCAGCAGACATGAGAGTCACTCTGCCTTGGGGACACAGCTACCCTGTCTAAATTGGCCTCTCCCATGAACATGGCCTTAGATTTTGTCTCGTTGTGAGCTTAATCTGGCTGTCAGACAGTGAAAAGAATGTTTACCCTCTGTGTACTCAAGTGTGAAGCCACATCATCTTCAATTGAATTACTCCCAGCTCACAAAGAAGAGGAAAGTGAGCTATTGCTCCCCTAAGGACAGCTTGCCACCATAGAAGAATCCTTTCAGCTTACAGAGTATTCTGCCCTTGCACATAGGTCCCCAGACCAGGAAAATCCTGTGTGTGGGAAGGAGGCAAGTTGAGGCATGGCTCTGGTATTCAAGAAAGCGTGGTGCAAACTTGTCTGAGTTACTGCTGACTTGAGAGACATCTTCTGTACACTTTAAAGCAGCACTGTGAAGAAGTGCGAGCTAGATGTCTGTCAGAAGGATGGCAAATGCCTAGCACTGAACCTAGACTGCAGTGAGACCCGTCTCCATCAGGCAGGAGATGGATCAAGGTGGATAATGAATGGGAACAGCACCAGGCAGTGTGAAGAATCACCAGGCAGCCAGATAGCTAGCAGGTTTATCAGCATGGAGCACACACACGATGCCACATGCAGGCAAAACAAGTCAGTAGACATGTTTCCTGGAAAGTGTCTCATATCAGAGGCTATGATATGTTTAAAATAGGGATAAGTAGCCTTTGCGTGATTTATCTGGATCTTTTTAATGAATACTTTAGCACCCAGGCTGCAGTCAGCTGGCCTGATCCTACAGCAGCTCACACAGAGTTTGGGTTTGTGCAGACCTTTTGACTTACTGAAATGTGCCAGTTTTCCCTGAGACCTAGACTGAGCATCAGAAAAAGCTTAGTGAAAAAAACAAAGGATTGCACATCCTTGTGATTAGGCAGGAATCTGATAGGGATATACTCTCATTGGGAGAAAAGGAATTCCTTGCCAAGAGGTTCCTAGCTCTTTGCTATTAGAGATGGTGGGTCTTAATGGGAAAAACTTTTAGCAAAGGGGTTTCCTAGAACTTGCTGCTTATTTGTTTTTCTTTCCCTACACCAATGATACATTACTTACCTTTGCAGATGAAAGAATTTAGAAAATCCACAAACAACATGTAACAGCTTTGCCCAGTATCTGGTTCTGAGAATTTGTTGCTTTAAGTGGTATTTTAAGAGCTGCTCTAGAATGACAGGGTACAGGCAAACTCCTATTTGGGTTTTCTAAGAGACAAAATGATTTTAAATTGATGCTTACCTCTGTCTGGTTCCTTCCCTTATTTCATTCTTCTATACCTGCAAGAAACAGAGAAAGTGGGTTTATTTTCAGGTTAAGGTATAATGAATGATTCTGAGAGACTCAACTAAGTGTTCCTTAAACAGCTAAGTTAGTGCCACAGCATGAATCCAGAGAAGGTGATGATAACTGAGGGCTCCTTTTGCTTTAGACTCTGTCAGCATGCTCATGTCAAATATAATGACTGTTCGCAGGATCATATGGTGAGAGAAGAAACTAGGAGTCTCACTCCAAAGCAATGTGCTGTTTTGGATCTGGCACTGGATACGATCAAAGTAAGTGATTCCATTTCTGTCTCAGTCATTTCCTTGCTCCATCCCCAAATACTATTTGGGAGGATAGTGCCTGTGCCAGTTCAAGAGATGGCTGGAGCCTGTTGCTACAGTTAGAGAGATAAAGGCTCTAAGTGAGTGATACTGCCGTGTTTGTGTGTACCTGAGTAGACTCAGGTGATTGGCATACTTGGAGCCAGCATATTTATGTAGTGCTTTGGGAGAGAAAAACCATGAGTCATAGGTATCAGTTGGTCTAAGAGCTGGGTTTCCTGTACAGAAGCTGTTTTATGAAGTTCTTCCAGCTCTTTCCCATCCACACACACAAGTAGCATGTAAATGTTGGTTACTGGTTGCAGTTTGTCCTCATTTTCTACCCGTTTCTTTTTACTCTTAGCAATATTTCCATGCTGGTGGGAACGGACTGAAGAAAACCTTCTTGGAGAAGAGTCCAGACCTGCAGTCACTTAGATATGCACTCTCTCTCTACACTCAGACCACAGACACTCTCATCAAAACCTTTGTCCAGACTCAGACAGCTCAGGGTAAGGCTCTTCTGTGTTGCTGGCAAAGTTGAATGGAGCTGTCTGCTCTGTTTGTAATTACTCTGTCTTGTACTGCCAGTTTGTAGAGTGCTTTTGGCAGCAACATTTCTGGAAACATGACAGTTCAGAGCTTTTGAAACTGGGAAGAAGTGGAGGAGAAGGGGGTTATTTCCCACTCAACTACACTTTGAAAGAGCAGAAATTTATGAAGCATAGGGCCTGGAGTGGTTTTGGTCCTTTTTTCTGCAATCCTCACTTAACAGTCACGTTTCATGAATTAATGTGGGTGGGTGACTGAAGTGGAATTTGAAGTTACTGTACTGAGGCTTACACAGTGGTGTGAGAAACCATTTCAGCAAGACACCACAGAAACTAGTTGATGCTTGTGTCACAGGCCTTCTGCCAGCAGCCCGTGTAGTCCTGATTGACAGGGAAGTGATGAGTCACAGAGCTACATGCTGCCTGTAAATGGAAAAGTCTCGTAGGAGAGCAACGAAAGCACTGTTTTTCTGCAGCCTATACAGGATGTGTGTGAGCTAGATGATTACAAATCACCACAGCATACTAATAAGCTGCTGGGTTGGGTCACTGGAGTTCTTTGTTAGCTCTCTGGGAAGCCATGAGAACGGTGCTATTTCATTGACCTGCAAGGGGGAAACAGTTAATTGTCCCTATGTTTCATTGCTTTCATGTAAACATCTCGAGATCGTTGTACAGAATAATTTGGTCCCATCAATAAGGGACCATTAGTGGCTGATTGAATCTCACTGATTTCAAGAAGAGAGGACAGAATCCATTAAAGTTTAGATCAAAACTGAAACTGGTATTTTAGGCTTTCAGGGTGTTTAAATACAAACCTTGGCACTGAACTACTACATCCCAGCAGCAAAATCATTCAGCTCTATGGGGGTGTCTTTTACCATCTTTTTGCTTGGGGTACTTTTTCCTTCAGTCCTTCCAAGCCTATGAGACCTGTTGACCCCACAAACTGTACTATGTCAGCATACTGTCACACTGATCCCTAAAGCAAGGGGAAAGCACTTCCAAGACAACACAATTTTCCCTCATGTGCAAATGACTCTTTGATACTGGCATCCCCAACCGGTGGAGAAATCACTGAGAGTTCGTGAGCAAAACAAGATTTGTTTCTAAAGTTAAAAATTTGAGTTCAGTTCTGAGGGACTGAATCATCCCTGCCTTTAGCAGCACAATATATTCTTCCTTAGGCTGAAACATACTGCATTAAAACATTGAACTTTAAGACTCAGTGTCCGCGTTTAAGAGGGTGGTCCTCTAGCTGTGTCCCAGCAGAGCAACGATGACATCCAGTGGCCAGACATGTCAAAGACTGCCACATCCACGAGAGACTCCAGGAACTTGGCTGTTGTCATTAGAGCTACACTTTTTAACAGGGAACTTGTGTGAGCAGTGTGTTTTCAATCTTTGCTGCTCTGTGGTGAATGTTCCCTGTTATATATCCAGACCATGAATTAAAGCTAGGTTTGTATGTGGATACTATTATGTTGTTGTGATGAGCTAAGATGCAAGGACATGTGCAGCCCTGCTGTTCTACGCTCCATCCTACAGTCAGGAGTGTTTAAAATTAGGGGATGAAGTTACTCCATTGATGCTGAAAAGTGGCAAATTCAAAGCTGGTATAAAAAAGCAGCATTGTGCAATGTATTATTTGACTGTAAAACTCAACTCAGGGTGAGTTTATCAGATACGTAAAGATAATTGAACATGAGCTAAGAGAAGCAGGAATATACAGAGTTGCCACAGAAGTGTGTAGGGTTGTAGGGTTGGTTTTGTTTGTTTTGGTTTGGTTTGGTTTAACTTAGAAAGGGTGAAGCTCTAGCTTTAGGACACAAGGTGCACTCATTACAGGGTCATCCACTGTATCTCATAGCTGACTGATAACATTCATTTGTGGCTGATCTGAGCTGCTTTAGAAGACAGATAATGAGTCTGAGCCAGTCTAGATCATCATCTTCTGCATTAGTAGCTTGAGAGTTTTGGACCCTGTTTAGGGAACAGAAGACTTCAGCTACACCACCTTATTTCTATAGGAACAATGATGGAATATGTCTGAGAAAGGCATTACTTGCTCCTGGGATTGGGGCTGCACACACTTGCTTAGTAACCCCAGTTGGCAGATAGGTTTGGAGATCTGCACATGGGTTTGAGGAACAGTATTTACACTGACATGTGCTTACCAGAGCTCTCTGACAGATGAGATTTGAATAAGTCAGGCTTTTCACAAGCATGTGGGGGGCTGCATGTGGAAATATTTAAATGCTGACTGTTTGCCTCTCTTACTCCACTGCTCAATGGTTGCATCTTCCAGTTTGTGAGGTACCTATTGCCCTGCCTTCCTTACTGAGCAGAATTCTATAGCACTATGCTGTTAAGTGCTTGCTCTGCAAAACTGGGTCAGGGCTTGTGGTTCAGGTATGCCAGCACACATTCTGTTCTTGATTTAAGCCAGACAATCCCTTACTCCAGAGCCTGTGGTGGTGTTGAAGATTTGGAAGGATATTTTGTCTATTAACAGCAAGAATATTTGTCTTCTATTTGTTCAAGTGACAGCACGAATTGGATTGTAATTCATACTCTTCTCTCTCTGTCCTGCTCACTTCTTGCCTTTTGAATTCATGTCTCAGTGCATGATGGGAAAGGTATTAGATTTACCGCTAATGAGGACGTTCTTCCAGATAAGGGTATGTTCAAGACTAATGTTGTTACCCTAACAACATTACCCAACTGCCTTGCTTTTGAAGTCATCCTGCCCATGCTCAGAAACCTTTTCCAAAGAGACCCATTCCCCATAGCTCCCTGTAGACGTGAACCTTCACCAAATGCTTGCATCCCACAGAGTCACAGATTGTGCTATCTAGAAGTCTGTACCTTGCCTGAGAACCTGTCCCCAAGCTTGAGATTATTCATGAGATATGAAAGCTGTCTTGAAAATGGACTGTTTTCTGGGAGATGCTATGGACTTGTTCCCCTACCCTTTACCATGGGCTGTGTAATGCTGTTTAAAATCTTGGACTTGCATGCATGTAGTCTGCTGAGGCAGGCTACTGTAACACATGGTCATGTCTGATATGCACTCATGAACCATCTGGCTTGAAGAGGGGGGTAACTAAAAGTCTGGGTGCTCAGGAGAGCCTTAAAAATTTAAGTCATCTTGTGTTTCATTTCTCAATTTATTTTTTGCTGTCCAAAGTCTTTCTGTTGTTTTAAGTGAAACACCATCTATAACCCATTGCACGAGCTCTGTTCTGCAGTTTCACCTTCCAGTATTGCATTACCAATGAGACTTCCATGCCAAGATTTAAATCAATTTGTCACTGAATGTGCAAGCATGTGTATTCATGCAGTTGTACAAGCTCAGAATGTTTTTTGCTGGCCATCTACAAGGAGTTTTTTTGTCTTTGAGCATCTAATTTAATAGAACAAGATTTCTGTATGAAAAGACAGGAATGAAGGTAGAAAAAATATCTGTATTTTTACTCCCTCAAAGGTAATGCAGTGATTCCACTGTCAGTGCTCTGCAGCATTAGTGTCTCCCTTATAACCTTTTAATTACATCTTTAGTGTCATTAAGACTTGAGTGTTTGACAGCTGATATTTCTGCAGATGTAGCCTGATAAAGTTGTTATATACTGTTGATAACCTTGTCTGTTCGCATGGAAAATGCCAACAGTGTCACAGACCCACACTATCAGGTGGGTCAGGTCCCTAATTAAGCTTTCCAATTTCAAAGCTCTGTGCTTATATACAGAAAAGAAGGAACACTGCCCTTCTAAGTGGGGAGAAAACAGTGCAAATGTCAATCTAGAGGCTGTTGTACTCAGGTCAAGAATGAGAATCTACCCTAAGATAATAATGTGAGGTTCTGTTTTGGTTGCTCAGATCTTTGTATATTAATGTGACTTTCACTGCCTACAGTTCCATGCATGTAATTCTCCTCAGAGAATTACACAGATTAGCTCTCGACCTTTTGTTTTTTAAATGACTGCTTCTGCTGCCTGCAGGATGTTCTTGTGAAAGGTGACTTGTTAGATCTATCTAATCAAAATGCTTATCTAATTTTATCCTTCAAGGTCCTTCAGTTTCAAACGCACCAATTCTTTCACTTAATAATATGTCTCAGCCTCAAAATTGACAAAATAACGTCGCTGTTAGGACGTACTCAGTTACTGTATAGGTATCCCAATTACAACATCACTGCTAACCTGAGGTCAGATAGTTATCGAAGAGAAAGCAAAATCAATCACATTGTCTTATTATCGAAGCTTAATTTTCATTTTGCAAAGCCATCTTCTGTAATTTATGTGACATCTTGACTTTCCTACACAGAAAAAATGTCATTTCCACATATTGCTTGATAATTCTGATGAAAAGTTAAAAGGTTAAAAACATTGTGATACACAAATTGTAAGGTTCATGAAATCTTCTGCCTCTGTTACAACATGCTATCGTTTCCTCTGTGAAACTACATCTTGTTTTCTCCCTGGCTTATTGATGAAAGGGAATAAATATGCAAGTTGTGAGTGCTTCTGTCTCATCTTTTTTGATGCACAACACTGAAGGGGTTCTTATTAACCTCTAAGGGGAAGTAGATAGGGAGTTGGAGCAGCAACTTGTAGCTGATGGAAAAAGGTTCCTGGAAGGTGAAACTGCACAATGGCTCCATATAGATCTCTAACATCTTTGTCTTTTTTTTCCTAAAATTCCTCTCTGTTATATTTTTTGTTTGTTTGTTTTGTTGTTTTTTTTCATCCTCCCTTCTCCCCCAAATGGACAGGAATGCCAATGCCCACCATTGGAATGCCTGCATGTACACACAATAGCTTGGTGGGAACCTCTGAAAAATCCTTGCTGTCTATGAGGGTCCTTTGTTGAGCTTTAGGGCTTTTAAATTCTGCTAAATTCTTACTAGTAATCTCAACAGGATGTGATCTTCATGATAGAGTGCAAGAAATGCTCGTGTTTACGTGTGTTGGGCATGCAAGCCTGATGTTATCTTGCATTAATGTTATCACTGTAGACTGAAAAGCTGACTATGGAGGGTGTGCTGGGAAAACACTACATTGCCTTCCTGAGGCCATGAGCCAGAGACGGGTGCCCATAAACTTTAATCCATGTGTGCACAGGAGGTATCAATTTTCTTGTAACAGGCTCTGGTGTGGATGATCCTGTGGGAGAAGTGTCTATACAGATCGACCTGTATACCCACCCCGGAACTGGTGAACACAAGGTTACAGTGAAAGGTATGTCAAGGCATGTATTGCTGCTCAGGCTCTGTGACTGTACTGGGAAAGATCTCCAGTTGGCAGTCGTTGTATTTCTGTGTTAGCTCATGGGATGTGAATCCAGGATTGTTTTCTCTGTTTTATATCAGGAACATGGAGAGAAACAGCAAATGAACTTGTCCAGACAGTGACAGACCAATGTACTGTCTTGTTGTTTATTAGCAATGATGTATGAAGTAAACAAAAATGAGATGATGCCTGTTACCAGGCGCCACAGTTTAGCCTGTGCTGCAGAGAACAGGGCAGAAGGACAGGGTGATGCTGCAAAACTGCTCAGTGTAAACCAGGAGATCACAGAGCCAGTAAGAGTTCAGAAGCTCCTCTTCCACATCCTGAAGGCCATGTTGGTCCCTGAAGAGCTGCTCTGAAAATAACCCAAGCAGTGATTCATCCCAGGCTTCCTCTTCCTCCTTCATCTCCTTTGCTTGGATACAGCATATTTAACTACTTTAGATTCCTCTAAAGATTTATATAAATAGCTCTTAGGCCTCTATTCTGGTTAAATCTACACTGCAGTATAAAACCTGATTCTCAGAGTCATTTCCCATGTTTCCATCTGTTCCCTGCAGTGACCTGAGAGAGTGAATGAGAATTAAAGAGCTAATAATTCTGGGCTCTGGGAACACTCACAGCTCATGGGCTTTTTCTCACCTTCAGCCTCATTTTCCTTTTCAACACAGACTTTACTATCATCTGCCAAAATGCCCACTGCCACCCTTTTTATCTCATTCCATATGTAATGTAGACCTAAGTGCTGAACTGGCAGAGCAGCCTTCCCAGAGCTGCGGGAATACCTGGGTTTTTTTGGACTAGTTTCTTGGCTATGCATATGGCAGAAGTGAAGTGCTCTCCCAGGCATTTAATCCCCATCACAGAACTTAAATTAGAGCAAAAAAGTATACCTTTATATTACAAAAAAGTCCTGCCAACGTGTGTCGGGGGCACCGTTGTGCCTGGAGTTGGACTTTGTCCTCTGAAACAAGAAATTAGAAGCAGACCAGAAAGGTGTCCAGAGCAATGAGGAAAAATGAGTGTTTACTGTAAATCAGGTTGTGACTCTCTTTTCCAGTTGTGGCAGCCAATGACCTGAAGTGGCAGACATCTGGCATGTTCCGTCCATTTGTGGAAATCACCATGATTGGGCCCCAACAGAGTGACAAGAAGAGGAAGTTCACAACCAAGTCAAAGAGCAACAACTGGGCTCCCAAATACAATGAAACCTTTCACTTGTAAGTGTGAAAAATAGCTTGGGAATCTGACACAGCTAGGGCAGGTGCAGAGGGCAGAGAAGGTTTTCCAGAGTCTACAGACAGCCTGCTTGGGGCCCAGAAGAGTAGATGAAGCAGTAGCTTGGCCAGTCTTCAACGTCTTGGCAGGAAATGTGGGTAGGATGCTGAGTCTGTTTTGTATCACCAGCATCCTCTGCCTGCCTTCTGAAGTGCACTGCATGATCTATGAACCTACTCTACTGTGCTCCATCATTTTAATGAACTTTTATTGGTAAAGAGTTGAGGCTAAAACTTCATTATATATTTTTAGTTCTTTTAATATTAATGTGTGGTTTTATCCCAACTTGACCTATGGGACATGCTTTCTGAACTTGTTTCCAGGGAGCAAGTACTTCAGCCCTTGGAACTGGTAGTAAGTTGCATTGCTAAAATTGAAGTACCTCTCAACATGAAGTGTTGAACTCTGCTTATTTGACTTTCATTATTACAAAGGCATGTTCATTCCTGGAAGGCTCAACAAAGGGAGCTACAGAGTAATGCTCACCCAGCTGTACATTAAGAATGAGAGGAAAAGAGATGAACAGCAAAAGACTGTAAACATCTCAGAGGAGAGGGACCATACATACAATTTTTCTTTGACAGGCTTCTTCTAAGAAAAGGGATTTTTGTTGCCCTTTTAAAATTATTCTTTTAATTGTAGAAACCTCAGAGGAGCTTGGGGATGTATTTTTATTAGCTTTTGCTTTAATGGAAGGTTCTGAATTTTTAACAAAGACTTCATCTAGTTAAAATATTAATTATTGAAATGAAGCAACCTTTAACAGAAGCAAAAATGTTTAAAGTCATCTGAGTTGAAAATCTGTTAGTATGGCTTTAATCATAGAATCATAGAATAGTTAGGGTTGGAAAGGACCTTAAGATCATCCAGTTCCAACCCCCCTGCCATAAGCAGGGACACCTCACACTAAACCATGCCACCCAAGGCTTCATCCAACCTGGCCTTGAACACTGCCAGGGATGGAGCACTCACAACTTCCTTGGGCAACCCATTCCAGCGCCTCACCACCCTCACAGGAAAGAATTTCTTCCTTAGATCCAATCTAAACCTCTCCTGTTTAAGTTTGAACCCGTTACCCCTTGTCCTGTCATTACAGTCCCTAATGAAGAGTCCCTCCCCAGCAGCCCTATAGACCCCCTTCAGATACTGGAAGGCTGCTAGGAGGTCTCTATGCAGCCTTCTCTTTTCCAGTCTGAACAGCCCCAACTTTCTCAGCCTGTCTTCACACGGGAGATGCTCCAGTCCCCTGATCATCTTCGTGGCCTCCTCTGGACTTGTTCCAACAGCTCCATGTCCTTTTTATGTTGAGGACACCAGAACTGCACACA
>NDXB01018942.1:0-27587 GCA_002631895.1 Agapornis roseicollis
GGGGGGAATGTGCATTACTTACTCCACATCTCAGGTGTGCGGCTGGAAGGATGAACCCTTTGTAGGTGCATCATGAAGGCCGCCAGTGCTTGGCATTATGCTCTAGAAGCTGGTGCTTTTCTCAAAGGGATCCTGTCCCTGTGAGTGCTGAGAGATAATGATATCCCAGAAGACCCAATTTCCTGCTGCTGACTTCCATGTGTGTATACCTCTTAAAGCAGATGCTGGCTCGAAACATACACATAAGTGGATAAATAAATACAGTAATATTTTGTTGCTGCTGCCGTAGGTTGTAGAGGTCCCAGTGAGGTTACTGCGATGCTGAATCCTGCGTGACAGGGCTGTGTTTTACTCAGCTGCCCCAAGAGCTGTGTCCCAGGGGTCTGCAGAGCGAAAGTGGTGGACAAAAAGGAAAAGGAAGATTATTAACCCTGAGCTGCGGGAGCTGTGCTTCAGGTCCCCAGTTTGCAGGTGCAGTTTTCTGAAGCTCTGTTGAAAGGCTTCCCAAGGGTTTGAACCCGTTTCCTTGTTTGTGGCATGGTTACAAGTGTGTGCACGTAAATTAAACACACACACCCCATCTTGCAGCGTATTTATGGGTGGCAGTGAATATACTTCTTTGCTTGCAATCTATGGCAAGGAAGCTAAATAGGTAAAAGTATGCCTGAGGGAGATGTGGTATTTGTAGAGAATTAAGAGTATCATAAGGGATAGAGATTGAGAGGGCAAGTGAAATTGTCAGGCGTGATTTGCTTGTATATAAGCCAGTCTGATGGGGGGAACTTGGGAACCCAGGCTGACTTATGCCCCCCACAAAATAAATTTTTATGGACACAATAAGTGATGTTTTGGCAGCTTGTGTGCTATAAACTCTCTATAAAACTTGCTTGTTTCTGAGACAGTAGTTACAAGACAGTAAAATGCAGTTAGGAGTGCTTTAGGTGGCAGCTGTGTTATCAGCACTTCCTAATGGCAGCTGTCTGTCTTGCTTGGTTTAGTTTGGTTTCTGCATTCCCTCCTCTGATAAGGTGGTTAAAGTAGAATGACCCTTTTTCTCCTAACTGAAACTAGAAAGTTTTAATTGATTTCCCTGAAGTGCCCACAGGCCTTGAGGCGTTTCCCTTGTGCAGTTACAGGCCTTTTCCACGTGATTAGAAAATAAGGATTTGAAAAGGCAGAGGGAATCTGTGGATCAGAGATTGTCTGCTCTGAAATTCCCAGTGTGTTACATGTGACAGCTTGAAGTGTAAGCTGAGTGAACAGAAAACCTTTGTGTCGTTGTGATGTACCATTATCAACCTCTGTCTCTGAGGGTGTATCCCTCTTTGTCTTGTGTTACTCCCAATTCCCAGCAGTGGGTTTAGAAGGGAGAGTGTGTGAGAAACTTGGTCTTTCTCAAAGGTTGGAAAAGTCAAGCTCTTCTGACTCCAGCCATAGTGAAGCACATGAAAGTTTGCTTCTTATGTTACAAATAGGATCCTCAGTGTTTCTGTTTCTGCCAGATCTCAGAGGTGTGATTATGGCTGCAACCCTGAGATGGCCTGCTGGCTCAGAGCTTTTTATGTCACTCAGCCCATCACTGTCCTCTCCCATAACACACTGTCTTTATGCAGTCTTTGTACTTGTGCTCTTCCTTGAAACAGGGTGAAGGAGCTGCCCAAATTGTCACAAGGCTGATTTCAGTGATGAACAAAGCTGTATTAATTGCAAGAAGAACACGAGTTAGTAGCACAGCAGTACATGTGTTTTATAAAGCTTCTTTTTGCAGCTATGGTGTATTGAAGTCTACTGCTGCTCTTGCACGGTTTGTTGCTTGTTTGGTAAGCTTTCTACTACTGCTATTAAAAGTATTTAGTTTATTGCTGCATTGATGGTGCTATTAACAGTCTAACTTGGTAGGAATGAGTGGAAGTTGATGCAGAAGTACAGATAGGCCTTACCCAGGCTCCATTTTGTTATTTTTATTAGTGACAGATGTATTTTGTTGGCATGGTGTCCCACACAGCTGAACTGCATCAAACTCCTCATGCTCTTGGAACTATACTTTAAAAAAGGAATTGTTCAAACTGTAGAGCTGAATTTTAGATGGAGTCTACTGGGTTGTTTGTGTAATGACTCAGAAGTTTATCCCCAACTTGCTGAGCAGTGTTTATAAATCAGGCTTTAATAGAGTTTGCAGTGTCAATAAACCTCACCAATGACTTGGCAGTAGGCTTTTGAACCGTCGGTGGGCAAAGTACAGACACAGCTGATCCTGCATCACGAGCGTTACTGAAATGTCCTAGTGGACAAGTGTGCAGAGCTTGGTTTTAGTGTGTGTTTTCCTGTGCCTGGCACCCCTGAGTTCTTCTAGCGATCCAAGGACCCTCCTCTGCTGTCTTGAGTCACATCTTTAAATAATGAAACCAGCCACAGGCTGATAACATTGATTCCAAACTGGCAGCTAATGGAGCAGATCACATACACCAGGGATGCTCTGGTCTTCCAGAAGTTAAAGTTTTTGTTATAGAAGTGTGAAAATGGGAGAATATTAATTTTGTTCTCTTTGCAGTTATTATTAAATCCTACTTATTTCACGTGGTCTCAATTCTTTCAAGTTTTGACATTTCAGTGCACAGGAGATCTGTGGAAAAAAACCCAGTCACTCTAGAACCAGTTACTGATAGATCTGAAAGATTTTTATGGGGGGAGACCCAGGTTTGGTTTTGCTGCATCTGATGCTGAAACGTCCATAATGAAACTGCTATTAGCAGTGCAGAAGTGTGCATCTCTGCAGCTTGCCTGCAGCTCAGGAGATAGAATTATGCTGTTTATACCAGAGCTTCCCCTTCTGAGGCTTTCATAAATGTGAGTAGAAGCAGAATTCTTCTGCTTATGTGCTAGCTCCATTTCTACATGGAAACCAGTGTGAAGAAGAGAGCTTTTGTCCAAGTCTGCAGTGGGTATTTCCTAAGCACGTATAAGCCTGAGTTAGGAAACCATAAAGGGGAAGGTCTGGAAGATAAGATTCTTTTTCTCCTATTAATGTGTACAGGAGGTTTTCCAAGATGCTTGCAGTGAGGAGCATTATGGATTTTATTTTAAAGCTATGCCATGTTTAACTTCATTGCACAACTGAAAAGATCCCAGTGCTAAGTCAAACTAAACTCAATTCTTTTCCCTCCTGTTCCTGCATTGCAGGTTTGATCCCTTGATACAGCAGATCAGCAGAAATCTCCTACCATTTAAAAGGATTAGAACTGGATGGTGAGATTTTGGCTGTAGAATTAACTGGGGGGAGTGGTTTTACAGGAATAATCCATTGGTCAAACACAAGGCTGAGTTGCATGTTTGTGTATCAGAGCAGAAAGCAAGGTACAGTATTCCTTTAGCACATCTAGCAGTCTTGCCTGCTCAGAATGTGCTTTCATTTTTGTTTTCATTACTTCCCTTCTCATGTGGCACCTGTATTTCAATTACTTGTATTGCCTTGTACCTCCTGACTTACCTTTGTCAGTCCAAGCGGTCCCTTTCTTTCCAAGCGTAATTCCCCATCTGCTCTGCTGGTTGTCCTTCCGGTGTGGAACCTGTTCAGCTGGTGATGGTGATTAATGACCACACCAGGCAGGGTTGTCTAAGCCCTTATTTTTGCTCTGGCACACAGTGAGAGGCTGAGGGATCTGACAGGCCTCACCAGGGCAGCTTTTCACTTTGCTTCATTGCCTACTGCTGCTCTTGTACTTGCTAAAGCTTCTTTGTATTTCTTGGAGCAGTAAGACAGTGCTCATATATAGTGCTGTGGCAGTGAGACAGGGGAGAGCTTGAGCTGTTGGGGTGCAGGTGGATCTGGTTACCCAGAGGTGCTCAGCACAGGGGGAATGATCCCCACAGCTTATTTGTTCTTCTGCAGTCTGGTTTCTATGTGCCATTGTAGCTTTTCCCTTTCCAGTCAATAGAAGGAGAGGTTCAAAATCTTGTGTTAATAGATCCTGCTTTCAAAACTGCATGGATCTAATCCCTTAGTCTTCATTAGTAGCTTTGGGAAGTCAATGGGACTTGACTGTACCCGATTCCTCCTTATGCTGTTAAATCTGGAACTAATTTTTTTAGAAATGGAAGTGAACTGTCTGGGCTTGATTTATTTCCTGTAAGTTTATTTTTCATTCTCAGCTTATGTTCCCAGTGACTTTTTTTGGTGCCATCAGTAGACCTGACTGAACAGTTCCATTACATTAATCCAGGCTATTTTCAACTCAGTATTAAGCCAGGATTTTTAAGGAGAATGTCCATCAAACTGACTTTGGACAACCTTTGTCCTCCTATAACTGACTGACTCTAATATCTGCTCTGAAGAGGCCTGTAACCACTTCAGCATCTGTCCATCAAGTGGTGGAATTACCTGGATGTGTGTTGGCTGCCTGTGACATGATCACAGCATCCTTAACTTTTAAGGGCTACAAGGATGCTTCTTTTGTAGCACAGCTCTGGATGTCAGAGAAACTGTTGGGAACTATCTGAAGGAAGTGAAGGGAAACTGAAGAGGAATGGGTTTCCTGAGTAAACTGAAGGTTATGTCTCTGTGTAAGGGGGTGGAGACCACCTTCTCCTACAAGAGTGAAGGGCACCCATCTGTACAGTTAGCTTGTGAGCTTCTTGGAAGGAAATTCAACTTTGGAACCTATCCAGATTTCCACCTGTCAGAAAGTACCTTGCAAAACTGGCTCCAGTTACTGTGTTCTGGGGTTGGCTTCTTGTTCCTCTTGGGGAAGCGAAGGTTGGTTTGGGTTTGGTTTTGAGTTTTACTTGCTAGTCATCTGAAACAGGGCTCCAGAGCTTCTCTGGCTTGGGCTAAAAAAGACCTGTCCTCAAAAGTGAATAATTTTCTGGCTATGCTTTACTGTATGTATGAGCCGGAAAGAGCTCTTCGCTCTGAGAAATTCAATGAGCCATGTGAAGAGTGAAGTTTCTGGTGATTTGAGTGTCTCTTGATGTGTGTATCGAGCCAAATCTATGGCTGCAGCTTTCTCTGTATAATGGCAGATTGATGTATGCTGGTTTTGTCATAGATGCTGCTGTGTTTAGGGATTGGGGGAGGTACATGCATTTCATACCAAATATTAAATATCACTGTTGAAATCAGATATTAATTTGGATTTGTGTCCAGTTTCATAGCTAATTTTTAGGGAGAAAATCCTTCATATAAAACAATGTTTTACATTTCAACAGTTAGCCTGAAGTGACTAAATCCTGTCCAGAAGTATGCAGAACTATTGGTCTTACTTGACTGCAACGTTATTCTTCATTTTTAGAAATGGAGTGTATAGGCCTAGGCATGGAGCTCGGGAGCTCTCAATACAGATAGTGTTATCAGTGAGATTGCTGCAGATATGAAACCAGGGCAAAAGTAAACAATTTGCCTGAGGTCAAATAAGAGATACAGTTACTGGTGTCCCCTTATTCTTTGCTTGCCTTGTCTGCTTAGAGTTTGTCAGAAGCAACCTAGCACCTAGCAGTCTGATTTTGATTTAAGCCTTTGGCCTTTGATTTAAGAGTACGGGAGCTACTGTAACATGGTAATGCTGAGCCCTTGGAGTCTCTCAGCATGTAATGATCATCATTTGGATAGAAGCAGCAAAAGGATTGTGAATACTTTAATTCCTTTTCTCATGCTGTCTGCTGTTTTGCTAATAAATTCACAGTGCTTGTATGATTAAAAATGTGAGAACCTGGTGCACTCTACACTCTAATTAAAAGTGGTGGAAAAAATGAAGCTTTCTTTGAAGGGCCATACAAATCTGAAGGTAGCTTTGAAAGCTGGTTGCAAAGGACAAGCCTGTGATGCTGTCATGGGACTTGCTGCAGGGGCAGGATGTGGTTCTGTGCTGATCATACCTGGCCACCACCTTGGCAGCTCCAACCGTCACGTTTGTGTGTCTTGGTACATTAAATGTCTTACTGAGTCAGAAGCATCTTAGTTTGACTGTGTATTTTGCTCAGTGCTGCAGTGGGTCACTGCCTGTGATGTGGTAGAGTTACTGAAGTGAACAGAAGAAGTGTTAGTAAAAATAAAGTGCTTTTCCCTAGCATCTAGTCTGTGGAAGTTGTATGCTTGCATGGTGAGAGTCCATGTTTAGCTGTTCCAGAATTAAAACCTGTTTGGTCTTTGCCTCCAGATCCAAGGGTGGTCTTTCCATCCTGTCCCTGTAAACTGGTGTGCTGCAGGAGCTGCACCTCTGCTCTCTCTGCTCTAACCAGCAGCTGCAGGGGCACTGAGGGAATGGGGGGAAATACGTGCATATGAAGTGTTAATGAAATAGGACCAGTGTTTAACTAGGAGCAGTGGGCAGCTGAAGTCTGCTGTAGCTGGGCAGCCTCATGCCTGTCCAGAAGCTGGATGATGCCATAGCTGTGGGTGAGGTGATGGTGAAGGCTGGAGGCTTTAATGTTCAACATTGGCTGTCACCACTCAGCGACAGCCATCAGTGCCCTCCTCGTTGAAAGAAATTGAAGTAAACCAGTGTCAGGCTGTCCCCAGCCCTCCACATTTCACAGCATGGCTTTAACCACAGGGCTGTTGTCTCTCTTAATTGGGTCTACTCTTGATTGACTGAAAGAAATAAACATAATTTGAGGTTCAAGCTGGTGCCCAGCATCCTGGCTGGGCAGAACTGTGTTGAGGAAATCCCCTGATAAACTTTGGCTTCTTGGCTGTTAACCTGAGCTGACTCATGCTGAATGAATCATCTCCATGCAGCAGCAGCCCGGGGAAGGACTTTCCTTCCAGGATCGATCCTGCAGTTTTAGTGGCCTGAAGTGCAGTGGTGGTGGCATGTACATGGCTCAGGGTATGAGCTATGAGGGTCACTCTCAGTTAGGATGCAACATGCTGTACTTAAAAGGAGCACAGGAATCCAGCTGTTAGTGCTCGTGTCTGCCCGGGATCCCAGGGAACCAGAATCTGCTGGAAGCTTGATTTTATTACAGAGTAACCAGCACTGGATACGAGCATAACTTACTGGGTATCAGAAGGCCTCTTTAAACATGCACAGAATTAAAAAAGAAAAGCTGCAGTGCACAGTTTTATTGTTTCTTTATGAAATACAGAAGTACAGATGAATTTGTATTTTCCCCATTATATTCCCTGTCCCCCAGCCATACATCATTACAGCTCTCCGGAGTGGTGATTGCTCCCCAGTCTCCAGTATTAAAAACCTATCAGAAGAGTCCAGTTGGAATTTCCCAGGCACGCATGGCATCTTGGCATCACAGCTCTCATTAATTTTGGTGACATTAAGGGTTGGGATCCCACAGTCAGTCTTTTGGAAATACTTCAGTTTCTATGAAGAAGAAAAGTGGTGAGGGAATTTCTGCTTCCCAACTATTTTTCCCTACTCTTTTATTTCTCTTTTAAGTGAATAGAAGCAAGCACTTGTGTTGTGTTAGACCATTTGCGGAACCTCCCCTCCAGCAGTAAAGGGGAGTTGGTGTTGTGGTTGGGAGCCTGTAGCTGGCACACTGAAGGCTCGAATTAAAGCAGCATCTCTGCAGGTACATATTTAAAACTAAAATATTACAGCAAGTTAAAACAACTTTGGCAGCATGTGCAAATTACTTGGCAAAAGTGTTAATTTCCTTGTTAAACGTCTTAGCAGAAAGGGCCTTTGATCCCAGCAGCCTGTTGGGAGCCCTTCCTAATTGTTATCAAACTATCCTGTAGCTTTAAACAGATAAGACCTAATTAGCTAAAGTGGTGTTGCGTTTTTCAAAATAAAGAGTGCCCTCTCAATGTTAGGCACCTGTGTTTCTGCTCTTTCAGCTAGAATTACATCTCTGGCGCTCAGCCCAACATATGACTTCAAGTGAGGGCTGCTATCTGGTGGCATTCAGTGGCTTCCAGCAGCAGAGGAGAAGGGGCTGAGGTTTGCATTTACCCCATGGCCTGAGCCCTACATACAAATAACTCCCTTCAGACAGAGACAGTTTTAAACATTTTTAATGGCAGGAATATGAAGGGCTGATGTAAAAGTCTCCTTTTTTGTATCCTTTACACTTATGAAAAGGAAGAGGGGGAAATTGCCTCGATGGAGTGAGGTCTGACTCCCGTGCCTCAATACAAAGAGTCTTCTCCAGATCAGAAGATCACTTTAATGATTAATCTGAAATCTCCTTTACTGCTTTTAACCTCAGGCTATTAGTGAGGCCACCACAGAAGAGGAGTAAGGAGAGAGATGTTGGTAATGCAGTGTTCTTCTTTCTGTCTCCTTCACCCATCTGCTTGCAATGGGAAAACTGAAGCATTAAGGATTTGGCTCAACACCTGTTAGGTTACTCAAGGAAATACAAAGACTTCACCAGATGTTTAAGAAGAAACATATGGCAGGCAGGGAAGGAGAAACTGTGCTAGTTTGTCTGTTTAATCAATCAGGCTTGTAACAATCAATGCTATTGTCCATACCCTTAATAAATAGTTGTTCCCATGAAACAGAGCTTAATGCAATGTAGAACTTCACTAATCGCCCATTGCAGTGGGCAGAATGAAGGATGCAATAGGTTCTCCTTCCTTCCCTTGCTGATGGTACAGAGCTTTTGGATTTCTCTTGCCTCATGTTTTTAAGCCCCCAAACAAAATGAATCAGTCTTGGGAATAGATTGAAACGGGATTCACAGCCTACCTGCACAGTTTGCAGAGGTTACAAGGAAAGTAAAGAATATAGGCTTAGTTTTGCAAAGTATTTTGTGAAGGTGAATGTTGATACTTTGAAGATCTGAAGCTTAAGTTTCTTCTTGATATTTTTTAATAGTATATAAAACAAATATAGAAAGACCAGCATTGTTTTCACAAAAAGCTACCACCAATTGCAGTTTACCTAGAAAAATAGTGTTGCTGTAAATCCAGAGAAGCCCCCCTCATGGTGTAACTTGGCTGTAAGAAACAGTGGTTTTCAGTGGTTTCCTAGAGAAACAGTTTACACCAGCTACCACCAAAGATGCTTTTAGTTTAGATACCACCAAGGATGAAACCCTAAGTATTTTGCCTGTCCAGTGGTACCCTGGCTGCATCTTTCAGCCTTTGGCCATGGGTCAGAAGGAAGTAAGTCGAGGATACTTTCTTAGTCATACCAGTGTGGAGTATGTTAGGATAAGCATCTTGTCATAGAGGCAGGGCACAGTTCAGTTCCTGACATTATCTCCCAGTAGTACGCCTTCTGTCACATCGTAATGATTAATCACAGCTTTGTACCATGTGTTACCAGGCAGCTTGCATTTGCTTAACAGTCGGTAACCACTATGCATACTCTGCCTGCTTAATCCATAGTGACTGTTTTCTAATGCTAACAGTGGTGAACAATGGAATATCATGACAGCTTGTGATTGATTTTGGGGTCCCCCCCTCCACTCCTCTTGTGAAGAATGGAGAATTTCCCAGTTTCAGGTGCGTACTTGGCTACCTTTTACTGTCAGTGGTTAAGCATTGCACTGGTTGCTCCATTATCAAGTAACTTGTAACTCTCTTCTCTAATTCAGTATTTGGCTAGTTTGAAAGCAAGGGTATTCCCTTTCCTTAAGTCCACCGTGTGCTGGTGTTGGTAACTAAGTATTAGGTCAATTGGAGGGAGCATTTGGAACTCAGGGTTTCCTGTACACCTCATTCCTCTTCAGGCACTGGAGAGGGCGAGGAGGCTGAAAGACCTTTTATTTTTAGTAAGTCCCCATGAACCTCCTTGGATAATAGTTCTGCAGTCTTGTCTTCATTAAAAGGCAGATGGAACTAGTTTTATTCTATTTAGAAAACAACCAGTTGTCACAATGAATATGCAGTTTGTGAAGGGGGAGTCAGAGTTTGTCTTGGTCTTCATCGTGTCAATTGGATGGGAGGGCTCTGCTCCATAGGATGTGGGTACAAAATGGTTTTAACAGGTACTAAAATCAGCTCAAGACAGTATTTTTCTGAATTCAAACCTTTTTGCTGATGTTATGCAAAGCATTACAGGAGAAGAAAGCTTGCTGAGACCTGGATCAGTGTGTGCTTTATCTGTCAAGCTCTTTGTGAACACAGTGATTATTAAGTGAGGCATATGCTGATCCAGGTCTAAATATGTTTTTTCTCTATTGCTTGACACTGCTGTCATGAGACTTCACCGAGTATTGTGTGCAGTTCTGGTGTCCTCAACATAAAAAGGACATGGAGCTGTTGGAACAAGTCCAGAGGAGGCCACGAGGATGATCAGGGGACTGGAGCATCTCCCATATGAAGACAGGCTGAGAGAGTTGGGGCTGTTTAGCCTGGGGAAGAGAAGGCTGCGTGGAGACCTCATAGCAGCCTTCCGGTATCTGAAGGGGGCCTATAGGGATGCTGGGGAGGGACTCTTCATTAGGGACTGTAGTGACAGGACAAGGGGTAACGGGTTCAAACTTAAACAGGAGAGGTTTAGATTGGATCTAAGGAAGAAATTCTTTCCTGTGAGGGTGGTGAGGCACTGGAATGGGTTGGCCAGGGAGGTTGTGAGTGCTCCATCCCTGGCAGTGTTCAAGGCCAGATTGGACGAAGCCTTGGGTGGCATGGTTTAGTGTGGGGTGTCCCTGCTCATGGCAGGGGGGTTGGAAGTGGATGATCTTAAGGTCCTTTCCAATCCTAACTGTTCTGTGATTCTTTGATGAATTAAACCACCCCTTTGCTGTAGGAGTTGATGATGGCAAGTGCCATCTTGTTTCCTTAGCAAAGCTCTGATCAGGTCAGTTTCTGTTGCCAGCAAAGGGATGGGGAGGGTGTGCGGAGCCTGGCTCTCCTTCCACTGAACTTTGTGCCTTTAACCCAAACTGAATTATTACTGGAGACATTGTTTGAAACCAGGTTTTCTCAAAACCTAAAGTTTTTGGTTGAGTGTTCCAGTCTGAATGTTTTAGGGCCATTTCTTCCCTATTGTGTGCACTGTTGAAGCTTGATTTTCTGGGAAGGAGAGATGCCAGGAGATGGAAGGAGAAAGGACTGTGTGGGTCTCCTTTTTAACCTGAACTTCATACAATCTTCTTAATTTTCTTTGGATAAACTGATTCTTGTTTCCTGGTATTCCCGAACACCTCTTTTCAAGCTGCTGGAGGCATTATGTCCACTGAACTCCATCCTGCAATAACGAAACCTTGTTTTGCATTAGGGCCTAAGTGATGCCCCTGTAGAATTTTAGTTGTTCTTTTTTTCCCCCTCCCTGACTTTCTGGGTGTGTGAAGTGGGCTTTTCTGCTTTAATCCAGATCACTGGGATTTGCTTATATATCAGATGCAAATCTCTTTGCATCCGTAATCCTTCTTTATAAACTATTGTTGACTTTCCCATTGAGTTTTTTTGTTTTATGCCCTATCTCAATGGGTACATATGGTCTGAGGTTAGAAGTGCATCCCAAGTGAGTTATGAGACAGATCTATGCTGATACGGTGTGACAGTCTGCTGCGAGGTTTGGAGGAGGATTGTGCTGAAATACAGTATCCTGTACAATATATCCTGTAGAATATATATCCTACTCTGTCTAAGCTCTTGCATTTTGTCAGAGATACAAGGATGAAAATTTTGTCCCTGCTCTGACAACTTCTTTTGTGTGTTCACCAGACTTCAAGACCTAGAAAGTGCTGTGCTCTGTGATCATCAATGATTGCTTTGGTATTGAGTTGTTGAGCAAAGTGCAGGGTGTCTGTAGTGCTTGAAAAGATGTTGAGCATTGGGGTGAGGAGTGCTGGAGCTGGCAGTGGAGCTGTGATTACTGCACTGTCTGTGCATCCCTCTCCTTGCTTGATGTTCCCTCCTCTTCACGAGGCTCCAGGGGAAGGAAGCAAAGCAAAGCTATGGCTTCTCCGACATAAATGGGATCTGAGGGTGTTACAGCTCAGTGTTTTCATGGAGAGTACAACGTGCTTCAAATCTGTGAGGGTCATAACAGAGAAAAGAGGAATTCTGTAATTGAAATTTCTCTGAAGACAGCTGGGTTTAGAACAAGTGCATTAAGTAATTTGCAAGGCAGTGGAAAACATCGCTTCCATGGTTGAAAGAAGAGCGAAGATGAAGATGTCTTGGAGTCTGATTAATTTATGATCTGATGCCTTGCTGCCCTTTGCTACAGAGGAGAGAAATCCCTGGGATGACTTATTAAATGATTAGGTTTATCTTTGTGTAGTTGGCTGATTGCAGTACAATAAGTAATTTTGTTACCATTGCTTTTCAAAATTACAGTATGATCTAGAGTAGAACAGAAGTGTAACAAATAGGGGAAAACTTAATAGCACCAAATGCCACGATTAGAGACTGAAAACAGAAACAAACTGAGGAATTATGTGGAGAGACAGAAAAAGATGATTGTGGTAACTGATTAAGGATGGCTAGTCCTCTGGGATGGGTTGAATATGGGAAAGACAGCAAATGCCTTCTGCTTCGGTGCATCTCTGCATTTTGCTGGCCATTCCCTTATGGTCTGGTGCAAACAGTCACCTCAGTCTGTTAGAAAAGGTGACTTAATACTTCTGGCTTAGGAAAGCAAATCATAGGTTTAAAGTCTTCTATGTGTAAAAATCTGTTTAGAAGACTGGTCTGTTAGGACTAAGGATGGGCATCACAAGCCTTTTTCATTAAGGAAGTGGCTTGAAGCTGTTGTCCTTGCTGTGGTATCTGTGATTGTATAGGTGATTTAGCACTAAATAATCCCTCGATTTGGGAAACTGAGGAGTCCCAGTTTCCCTGGCAACTGATCTGGAAAAGGTGGTGGAAAAAACTATCTGTCCCCATAGCATTATAGTCCCTTGTCTGCCTGGAGCTGTAGATTAAGGGATTGGATTCAGCATGGGACAGTCCCTCTTGTTCCTCTGTGTTTATGAAGATGCATAGTGGTTACTTTGTTCTAATAATCTGCCTTTAGTTACTCCTGAGGAAAAAACAGCTCTTCTAAGCCCAAGTGTCAGTGAGCCTCATGACTGTGTTTGTCTCTTGAAGTCGGTATAGCAATATAGAACAAATCTGTCAGCAACTGTGCTGAACAGCATCTTCTGTGTTGGGTGCTCTAATAACAGGAAAACAAATTAAAAACCCCAAACCTCAACAAACCAAATGTATTTTTATCTTAACTGGAATGCACCTAATTAAAAACAACAACAACAACAACAAAAAAAGGCATCCAGATTGTAATAGCAAAATACGCTTTAATCACAGTGGAGCCCTTTTATAACGGTTTTCCTGTCATAAGTGTAATTGCTGATGCTTTGATACTTCCACCAGTGTGGCTTATGAAAGTTGCAACATGAATGTAGAAAGGATGTGTACTAAGTTCTGCAGTTTTAAAAACATCAAAGCAGATCTGTGACATTGATTTCTGTTCTTTTGTTGTTCATCTGTGTGTTCTTGCATCTATAGGAAAGCAGGTAGTGACTAACAGCTTGTGAATACTTATGAGAGTGCTTTGGGGTTAGTACAAGGTTAAAAGATTAAGCAGTTACCCAAGATCTATTATGTATTTACATGCAGCTGATTACCTTTAGACGCAATTGTTCTAATATTTAGAAGTTAACTTTTGCTGTCACCTTGTTGTAGGACAATTTCCTTGTGTTGTGACAGCAGCAGAAATGCTGGTGTCAGTGGATTTTCATTGCTCAACATCCTTAAACAGAGTTAGGGACTTCAGTGACGTTTCCCTCTGACAGTTACTTCCTCACACCTTCATTGGCTCATGGAATGGTTGAAAGGGACCTTAAAGCTTATCCATTTCCAACCCCTGCCAAAGGCATGGACACCTTCAACTAGAGCAGGTTGCTCCAAGCCCCATCCAGCCTGGCCTAGAACACTGCCAGGGATGGGGCAGCCACAGCCTGTGCCAGTGCCTCAGCACCCTCACCAGGAAGAACTTGTGGAGGTCCAGCCTTCCTTTATATACATCTTACAAGATGCTGTAGCAGTTAAAGGAGGTTTGGTGTTAATAAGCTTGATGGGATTTTTTTGCCCAGATGGCACAACTTTCTCCTAATGTAATGAAAAGATGCTCCTTGATGGCACAGTCCAGAAGCAAACCCCAAACGTAAAGCTTTGTAGCCCAATAATGTGCTGGGGTCAAGACAGCAGCATTTATGCCATGTCCTTGGTGAAGAGCTTAAATGCTTTTGTTACTAATTCCCTTTCTAGAAAGTGTGACTCTTCTGGCATACTCATCCCTGCCTGCATGAGGGAGCAGCCTCGCACGCCAGGGAGTTGCAGCGAGCAGGCTGTCAGTTTGTGAGGCAGACAGTTGAATCAAGGCACTAAAACATGCCACTCCAAAGCTGTTTAAATCATCGTAATGCAAATTATGAATTTATTACAATACATATTACCTCCGGGGACAGCGAGGGATGGGAGATCTGAAGGGGCTGTTTGTAAACATGTAAAACAATAAGCATTTCCTGTGTTGCCACCATGACAAGGGAGCTTGCCTGCTGGAGTAGAACCTGAATAAATGTGTGCCAAGGTAGCAGCTCACCTGGGGCCAGATGGCTCTTGGGGGTCAGGGAACAGATACAACAAAAAAACCCCAAAACCCAATAGAAACCAGTGAAACCTCTTTTGTAGATAGGAAGGTCATAGATTTCTATTTTTAAAGCCCACCCTAATTTTTTTTTTCATCACTGGCCATCTCTATCTCCGCTTTCCCATCTTTTCCTCCCCTATTCCACTGCTTATTCTCCCATGTAAACACCCCCTGGAGCTGCTTATCTCAGGGTGTACCAGGGTTCCCACAAAGCTTCAGCAGATGAGTATTAGTGTGTCCAGGATGGAGCTAAAACAGAGTCACTCTCAAGCCATGAGGTTGTGGGGTACATGCATATGAGAGTAGCGCTTGCTCCATGCCTGCAAACCAAGCAGTGCTGAATGCAAAGTCCTGGCTCATTTTCTCCCCAGCTATATGTAGATGGTCTAAGTTGACCACAATGCTGCCAGCCTCTGGCTCCGTGCATCTTCTTCTGCTGCATCATCAATTTAGTGCTGGTTTGGGTAAGGTTTGGAAACCTTGGTGCGCTTGAACCCCTCACTGTGCCTCTGGGCTTAGATGCAAGTGTGTGAGGGGCAGCTCGCACTGAAGGTCTCTTGTGAGTGCCTGGTTAGCCTGAACAGTGAATCTTTCTGCTGTGTTTTGGCTCTCCTGCTGCTGAGGGATGCGTGTCATGCAGCAGGCATGAGAAGTGGAGTGAGTTTTGCTAAGAGATTTCCAGAAAAAACATTGATAAGGTATTCACTGGCCCAGTTCCTTCCCAATGAAAGGGATTTCTCATGCTAGGTGCACCAGTTATTATGATTATGTGTTGTTACTATGATGGTGCGCTCTGATGTTCTCTACAATGTGGCTGGTGGATCCTGCAGTGAGCCCTGTGCCCTGCAAAAAGGGGCTTGGTCTCTGAATGTCATGGTATGCTGTTTGTGGGACACAAGTGCTGTGCTGTTGGAAGGCATAATGTGTCCTGTGTTTTGGACATGCTGCCACACATAGAAGAGGTAGCTGAGGTTGGAAGACTGCAAATTCATCAGTGCTTCCTAATGGGGGAGAAAGGAAGCACAAACTTTTCAGGGAGCATCACAGACAGTACATGGGCCCTCTGCTTTTCCCTGAACAGCATTTTTGAGTGCATGTAGCAGTTGTTTTGGGGGATTTATCTTTGTTTTTCAGCAGCACTGATCCTTGGTGTCTGACAGTGGTAGCCTCAGCTATGACCCCTGTCAGATGCTTTGAAGGGTGAGAAGATAAGCAGCTGCCTTCTCCACCTTCAGGTCTTCATTCCCTCAGTGGGCTATCTGTTCAAAAGAAGATGGGCATCCCCCAGTGGTGCAGAGTCCTACTAGTCGCTCCATGCAATTTATTGCAGAGCAGTGGTGGGATAATGAATTCTAGTCATTACAGGCAAGGAGAACATAATAAAGGAACTGGCAGCTTGCAGAGGG
This sequence comes from Agapornis roseicollis, assembly GCA_002631895.1. Classification (NCBI taxonomy): domain Eukaryota; kingdom Metazoa; phylum Chordata; class Aves; order Psittaciformes; family Psittacidae; genus Agapornis; species Agapornis roseicollis. The sequence goes on from NDXB01018942.1 coordinate 15,920, forward strand.
ATAGCTCCATATCCCATTACTTCTGCAGTCTGAGAAGCAGCATGCTTCAAGTGAGCTTTAAAGGGGATGGTGCTGATTGATGTGGAGGTAATGATTTATAAAGCAGAGAACCTAAACTTAGTGCAGGCTGCATTTGCCAGCATGCTGCCTGTCCTTAGAGGACTCCTGAATATGCTGCATTGCAAGACTGCAGCAATTTGGCTGCAAGCTATATTTAGCTTATTTATTCTTTGTTGGTGTATAATGTGCAGTTCAGTGGAAAACTTGGTCTCTCCAAAAAGGAGATTTGAACTGGAGTCAAGACAGGGAAAACACCATCTGTCTAGAAAACATTCTTAAGTGATTTGAAGGGGAAGGCTGTTTGTGGAAGATACATGTACATGTTGCTTGGTGTGCTGCTTGGATCTTTTTGGTTAAATTTGGGGATTTTTTATTCAGTGGTCTCCCATCCTTTAGATACTAAATTCTTTTAAAAATACAGATAGAAAATGCACCTTATAGTGCAGCTTTTTCGACCAAGTCTTTAGTAAGAAAAATGAGATTTTCTTTCTACTTACAGTGAACTACTCCAGTGTTAGGGTAAGAACTAACTGTATGTTGAGGAGGAGGTTGTCCATGTTGCACAAGGATTAGCCCTGTTGTGGTAAGGAACAGAAAAGAGCAACAAATACTGTCTGTGTTTTAAAGTGCTTACAGTCCGGATTAAAGGCTTGCAAACTTGGTCATCGTGAGCAGGAACAGGCTCTCTGGTGGCTCCCAGCAGTTCATGTGTGCAAGAAATATATGCGCTCTGCCTTACCAAGGAATGTGTGCCATTGCTTTGAAACCAGTTCAGGAATTACCTTTGGGAAGTGCCTGTAGCTCGTGTACTCCCCTGGGATTTGCTTTTAAGGGACATAATCTGGCCGCATTGATCAGCCCCCAGCCAGTGAACTTGCTCTCCCTCTTTGAGCAAGGCTCAGTGCTGACCTTTAGGCCACAATGTGAGGCTTTGTCGTGGAATTCTTGATCCGGAAAGAGCTAAGTCCATGGTTTTTTAGGTGAAGAAATCTGGGGAGGGGGTTTTTTCTTTTTGGAGGGCTTTTGGTTGGTGAACTGTTGATATCAGTTGGGAAAAATGGATTGAAAAGATGACATTGTGTAAATGGAGCAGAGATGGCAAGAAGGTGGCATCGCTTCATGCATTAGCTCTAGAAATTAAAATATTTTGATGTTTAAGATGGAGAAGTTTTTAAGGCTTATTGTCAGATATTGACTGATTGGGGGATGCATTGTGCATAACTTGAGCGACCCATTGCATTAACCCCACTGGACATGGTCCTGAACAGCCTGCTCTGTGGCTGCCCTGCTTTTGAGTGGGGTTGGGACTAGGTGGTCTCCAGGGGACCCTCCTATCCAACCTCCACTCTTAGGTGATTAAAGCAGATACTCAGTGTTGGAAATTAGAGCCTGATCACCTTCCCAAATAGGTAATACAGAAGATGTTTGGGTGTTGGCTACTAGGAAAAGATAGATTTTGATGGCTTCATTATGTGTTGTATTTTCTGAGTTCATAAATTGTGCCTACTTAATGATATGGATATATTAAAATACCTTTGTAAAATTACTGCACAAATAAACTCTGGGTAGATCATACACTGAACAAAATTCCACCTATCCCTTAGGAGGTTAAATAGGCAGAGTCTTCATGCAGATAACACTTTATCAGATAACATTTTCTTAGTTTTAATAATGTTATATATGAAATACTGCTTTTTATGGCTGTGCAGTATCTTTTTATTCTGTTTCTTGGGTGTCTGTTCATCTGTCTCCATAATTATATTTTACTTCCTGGAATCATGCAATCCATCAATGTCGGGAAGGGCAGGGTGGGTAAGGGTTACTCTGAGACTCATTCAGGCAAATGCAATGCATTTCTAGCAGGTAAAATTGTATCCTTATTAAAACTAAGGTATTTCTTCTCCTTACCCCATCTTAACATCCATGATTTTTAAAAAAACCCTCATAAAAAGGAAATCCCCATTTCTTATCATGGTTTTATAAATTTAGAAATGAATTTAAAATGGCCCTTGGTGAATGTTTTTAAATGAATCATTCTTTGGCTTTGATACAGCACACAAATATCAGAGTCTGGCTGTAATGATGTTTGATCGCTGCCTGGCTGTTCTTGCTCTGGAGACTTGCTGTGGGATAACATAGGTTGTGCTTGGGGAATGCTGCAGCAGCACTGACCACTGTGCACTGGGAAGTAATTGGCCCTTGAACTGCATGTGTGGGTAAGTGCTGCAGGAAATGCCTCTGTGCCTGAAGAGGTGAAAAGCACAAATCAGAGCATGGTGGAGTTTTTTAAACAGCCCGAGTTGTCCGTCGTGGCTGTTAACGACAGCTTTAAAGACTGAAAAAAAGGGAAAAAGAGGAATTCCAGAAAGATTTCTTAAGGGAAATGAACAAATAAATACATATAAGGAGTATGCACCTTAACTAATACATGCTTTAAAAGACTGAAGTAAACCATTTTGGGGATTTCAAATGGAAAATGCAAGGGGATGAATTTTTGGGGTGCACTTTGATGTTTTATGGCCTGTATCCACCTGTGTCTTCTACCAAAGTGAATCCATATCCATACTTCCCTGGCAGGTGCTGGAAAAAGATGATTTGATTTGGTTTTGATGCAAAAGATGCTTTTTTGAGGTCGGTGTCAATGTGATGCTGCTGTAGAACCACGGTCCATGCAGTGTTACAAATACATTACTGTGATTGGTAACCCACCCTGGAGGCGCGTGTGCCTGGTTTACCATGGAGCAGGCTACTGGGTCTTAGGAAGAAGTCTAAAAAGAAGCAAGGTCTTGACCTCAGTTGGCACTTTAGAAAGTTGTGGTGATAAAGATGGACAGCAGGAATGCCGCAGTGCTGGTGTTTGTGTAAGTCTGCTCTGATGAGCAGTAGTGCTTTTGGAGCCCATTTCAACATCCATAATCTGGCTGAGGCTGTTTCACCCCAAGAGTTCTGTGTCTTGGGAATCTGATGTATTTTGTTCTGCTGAGGGAAAATCAAACCTGAATGTTTAATTTGTGATGCAGTGGTGGCTTTTTTTCTCCTCCTTGCTTTACACAGGGTGGTGAATATTGGGCAAGCAGGTGTTCTCTGGCTCTCGTTCAGCCTTTGCCATGCAGAGGAATTCACATGTCAGACTGGATATCAGCATAAAGTGTGAATCCATAAATTATAGAGGCATGCTGATAAGTGGGAGAGGCTGCAGGTGCACTTCAGCGCTGGAGTCTATTAAATCCTTGTAGCTGAGGGTTTTCTTCTCTTGCCTTTTCTTCCTCAGCAGTTAAGCATAAAGGCCTTGGGCTTTGCTTCCACCTCCTTGAATTCTTCAGAGTGCACATCACAGTGTCTTTAAACAGTGTGAGACGTGTCGGGGAGCTGAAGGCATTAGCAGAGCTCTGGGATTTATTGACAGATTGACAACCTGATAGGCAAGCTCCCTTTCTTCTCTGTTTGTCACTCTTTGATACTTCCCTTTTCACCCTCCAAGGGGAGGGAGTCCCACTGTAGCACTGGATGTCTTCAGCATTTCTACTCTGCAAAATGCTTTATCTTGGTTTAAGATCCTGATTTTCTGTAATGTCTGAAGTTCACCTTATCCTGAAAGGTGCATAATTTACCAGGCCTCTTGTGATAGCTTTGTGTCTTGCAGAGAAACTGAAATGGGAACTGAGCTCATTAAAACTAAATTAGTTTAAAAAGGAAAAAGAAGTTTCTCCTTCATGGGAATGCTTGTAACTCATATGAAAGTGAAGATGCTGCTGGTTTGTTGGTGTGAGGATAGAAAATGAGGTGATATCTTGGGGAAACCAAATATCTCTCGCGATGAGTGTGGAGCGGTGCTTAATTTCAGGCTCAATAGACTAGAAGAGGTTGGTTATGTAGGTAAGTCTGGGATGTAAATCCAATTCTGACCTCTGATGTTTTACATGTTACCTTAATCTCTCTGTGGCTCCTTTCCCAAGGTTTTCAATAGGAGTAACAAAATCTTTCTCTGCCACTTGAAGCTCTTCAGCCTTTTTCATTTAATAGATACTTAAATCCAGGAATGCTGTGTGTATGTTTTTACTGATTGCGTCTGCACGCTGTACAGTGAGCCTAATAGAGGGTCAGAGTTTTCTTCCCTAAAGCTGTGGCACATACCAATATAAGTAGTTTATTTTAACCTATATGAGACAGCACAAGACATTGACCCTTAGACTTGGTTTACTCCTTCTCCAGTTGTTGCCAGCCTTGATCTACCACCGAGCTGAGCCAGCCAATATTGCTTACCCTGCATCCTCTGTGTGCAGTAGATAATGCCTCAAAGCTCCTTCCTCCTGTGCATTTAAAGTACACAGCATATTAGGAGATTAAGTTACTTTGAACAGGATCAGCTCCCCATATTGTAAGTTGGGCAGTTTTTCACTTTGTTCCACTTAAGATATTGCCAAGACTCCCTGTGACATTTTTCCCCGTGAAGTAGTTTAAGAGCATGAAATTGTTTGGTGCTGGATAATACAATAACCATGGGGCTACTGCTCTTATCTTTAATGTATTAGGCAGATGTAATTCTTTATGGCATTTTGGAGTTCAGGTGAGTTGGTTACTGTGGGTTGGTAGGGCTTTTTTTTTGTTTTGGTTGGGGGGTGTCATTTCTGCTGCTTCTTGTTTTGTAGAGCTTCTTTGCTGCCTGACTTTGTACTTCACCAGACTGTCAGATGAGGGATGAATACATTTGGTAGAGGAGTTAGACTATTAATTCCGCAAGATGTTTTTAGAGATACTTCAAGATCTCAATTTGATAGGAAGGACTGGATGGAGAAGGAAACCATCTGATCACTTCAGATTGAGCAATTAACTACTTAACAGCTGGAAAAAAGCTTGCGAGTGATGTGATTCTGCACACCAGCAGCACTTAGCTATTCCATCCACAGTTCTAAAATGCTTTGAACAGGAGATTAGTATCTTGCTCATTTTGCAGATGAGCAAACAGAAGTACAGAGGGGAGATGAATAGGCTCAAGTAGCAGGTCAACCGCAGAGCCAAAAGAATGAATCCCGGCTGTCTAAATCTGATCCGTTAGAGCTGAGGCAGTGATGTTTCCCCAAGGATTATTTCATCTGCAGTACTGACAGGGCCAAAATTGTCAAGGTTTGGGTTTGTTTTTATTTTAATTCCCTTTTTTCCTCCTCTTTAATGTGTGTGTGTCTGTGAAAGAGATCCCTGGCAGTGTTCAAGGCCAGGTTGGGTGAAGCCTTGGGTGGCATGGTTTAGTGTGAGGTGTCCCTCCTTATGGCAGGGGGGTTGGAACTGGATGATCTTAAGGGCCTTTCCAACCCGAGCTATTCTATGATTCTATGAATGTATGTCCAACGCTTTCCAAACCTCTGAGGCTGCCTGGTTCAGGCTGGAATGCAAGTCTAATCTTTCCAGTACCTGTTGCATTGCTTACAATAATAAATAGCAAAAGCAAAATGCTTCCTAGTTCATCGATCCTTGTGCCGTTACTGAGCCCCAGATCAGTATGCTGGTCACCTTCCATACCCTTGTTGATGTTTTGCAGCAGGTCTAGAAAGGGGAGTAATGGGAACGGGGCTCTGTTTGTTTATGAATCATGGAGGCAGCCAGTTGTGCATCCTGCGTGGTGCAGAAAGCCAGGAAACTTCTCCTGGCTCTCCTGCTGCCTGTGCTTGGGCAGATCGGTTCAGTTTGCCCTGCCTCCATACTGCTGGGGCTCTGATCTCATGTAGCTCTTCCATGGCACTGATTCACCATTAATCACGAAACTGCAGCTAATTTTGGGTTTGAGTTTGGCTTTGGGAGTTCATCCAGGCTCTGCTTCTCACTCATGAAGTCTTGCTGTTCCCCGTGCTCTGTTGTTCTTTAGCTGGGTTTAAAATATATGCTGTTGCTGGCATTCAAATCCATATCTGCTCCCAACATATGCTATTGGCACAATACCAACAGATGCTGTTAAGTGGTATCAAATCTTGAAGTGCAGCTATGTTCTGAAGTGCGACTGTGAAAATGGCACCGTAGGGTTCCTCCTGTGTGTCTTGGTGATTTGCACATTAAGTTCTCTCTTAAGAAGAAGAAGATGTTGACTGTTCGTTTTTAACAGTCTCCACAAACTAAACCTGTTTGTTCTAAGGGAGGTCTCAAAAGGGCTGGTGCATGTTTCTTGTTCCTGTCCTTGCTGTTGCCCTTGCTCGCTGCTCCTGTCCTCTCACCCTCTCACTGTCTCAGCTACATCGTGTGGAAGCTCTTGGGGCTGGGAAATGGGGTGTCTGTGAGTGCCATAGAACTCAGGCTGCTCTTGCAGGTTATAGAGATTTCCGTTTTGTTATTTAATAACGAAGTGGTCATGGTCCATTTGAAACTCTCTTAAAAATGCAAAAATCCATTTTGGGGGAACAGAAATGCCAGCAATGCCAACCAACAATTACCATTGTCAGGAGAGGGGTTTTACTTAAATGATAAAGTGAATGAGCACCGAGTTAATATTCTTCTTTCCCTTTTTCCATCCTTATTCTCCTTTTGTTTGAGATTAAATGATAATAAGCAAACTTACTGCACAACTGACTCTTTGCTTATTGTTCTTCCTCCTATGAAGTGCAGTGCCATCTGGCACATGGACAAGTAGGGAAGATTGATGGCTAACAAAGAGCACCATTCATTTTCCTCTACCAGATTTGGACAGAAAGCAAATGTTTTTAATCAAATCTATATGTTTCTAAGGAATATTGGCTGCTGAAAATGTGCCAAAAGCTGAATTTTCCCCCTTTTCTTGCCCTGTGAGAATTACATCCTGCCAGGCTGATGCATGGATGGGACAATATGGATGCTTTTTCTCTTGTGCATCATTTTCTTTGATATTACCGAGAGAGCAGTAAGGTTAAGGGGATATTGGTGCCAAGGAGAGAGAGAAAAATGGGAATGGTTATGTGCTTTAGTGCAAATAATTTTAAAATGTAAGAGTGTAGTTCTTCTAATGGCCTCGCAATGAATCATGCAGGACAACTGTCTGAACAAAATACACAGTTGCTTTCAGTGAAGCAACCAAAACATCAGTGGAAAGTTTGCCTGCAGTGGTTTTGCATTTCTCAGAGAGAAGTGAATGATTTATATATTGCCTCCACCATGCCATCTTCTCTCAGTCATTAGGCCGTCATGGGATAACACAGGAATTCAGGACCTGTGGGTCAAAGGGAACTCAGCCATGGTGCTCAGCTGAATCTCAGAGGGAAATTCATCTTTTCCTAGGAGGGAGGAAGGGTTGAAGTGCAGTATGGAGCAGCATGCAGAGAACCTTAGACCTGTCTGGCTGGGGAGGTTGAGAGAAGTTCTAGGGAGTAGCTTGGTTTTTCATCAACTGCACATCATAAGGAAGGAGGTGATTAAGGAAGAGATGGTGTCCATTTTAGGGTTCAGGGAATATTGTCTCTGATGTTTATTACTGCAGGTGCTGGATAGATGCAGGCCTTGCTTAGCTGTGTTTCTTCACTAGGCACACATAATGAGAGGGGCTTTTGCTTTATGATAAGATACACAAAGGAAAAAATAAGAGGACTTGGCCATTTGGATATTAAATTCAGATGCCTTTAATAACACCTATAAATTAATATGATTTCATGTGCAGCTTTCAAAAGCATTGTAAAGAGGATGTGGGATGTGTAAAGATAGAGTGGATTGTGTAGCACTTTATAGCTGTGGGAAGAAAATTATTTTCATTTTGATTTTTTTAAAATTATATTTTCCCCTTTGAAGTGTAATAATGGAGTTAATTAGCTCTGAGCACCTGGATTTGGAGCTTTGAAAACAGGCCTTTCATTGCAGTGGTACTGAATTTTCTGGAAAGCTGCATCCACACATACGCAGCTTTGTCATGGCATATGCAGCGTGGTACAATGTGCGTGTGGAGGCAGGCACTGTAGCTCAGAGGGACTTGGAGAAGACCTCTGTTCTTTTTGTATTGGAAAGTTCCTGCTATTCTAAAACACAGTGTCTCTGATAAGTCTCTGGTGTCCTAGTTTCCGCACTGGGAAGTTTTGGCAGTGCTTTCCCCTGCCAAGTTCTCATCTGTGACTTCAGTAAATAGATGAGGAGGATGATGATGATGCAGTGTGGGAGCACTGGTCCTGAAACTGCTGAATGATGAACAGAGCCTCTGGGCAGCAGGGACATTTCCTTAGTGTTCATCCTGCAGCAAGAGCCCTGCTGCCTCCCTGCCAGAAGAGGACACTGATGTGACCTTGCTTCAGACAGTGCTAATTCAATTCGAGTTTACTATGTTCTGCATGTCTGTACCCCTCTTAAATGTCTTCACTCCTTAGCTCCTCTGGATTGAGCACAGGGTTATGGACACTTGGCTGTAGCATGCCTGAGGGTTCATCACAGATTGTCAAAGACTAAAATGCTGAAGTGCTAAAATTGCCCTCTCCTTTCTGCTTTGCTGTGGTGCTGGTAGGAGGCACAGCTTGGAGGTCTTGGGCCAGTGCTGGGGCTTGGAGCCAGGGTCCCCAAGGGGGGTGAGAGTATTTGGTGACTGTGCCAGAGAGGAGGAGAGACAGCTCTGCTGCATGGAGTTTGGAGGAGAAATAAACCGAGAGAAGGGAGTGACTGTGTTGACACAGAAAGTTTCCAACTGTTATATTTATATAACAGTTCAGAGCTTAAATTGCTCTTGAAGCAGGCAGATTTATATCCCTTCCAAGCCTCGCTGCATACTGTTCCCCTCTTCTTCCTGCCGCTATAAATCTGGATGCTCTTGTTGATATAAATATTCTGTCTTTTAAAGAATTTTACTAAACTTTGTGAACACTGAGTCAAGTCTCATGGGCTTTGCTCTGCATTGGGTGGTTAAGTTTTTCCTTTATCAGTCTTTAATTTGCTGCCTTTTAGATATTTCCTTGCTCCTTTTTTATATAATGAGAAAATGTCAAAAGAGAGTGTATTTCTGATATGGTGACATCTGGCATTTCTGTTTGGAACAGAAAGCTTGCATTTCTCTACATTTCTCTGCTTTTAGGGTGGTTGGTAGAACAAAAGTGCCTCTGAAGAGAGCAGCATGGCCAAGAGAAGGTTCGGGGTAGGAGTGTGCATATTCTCTTCTCCCTTAAAACATGCTGATGCAGCCTCTTAGCAGGACAAAAGTGAGAAGCAATGGCAAAACTTGGAGGGTTTTATTTCTTCTCTCCTATGAATCTCCACAAAGGCTTTAATAAATGAATCCAGTGCTTGTGGTGCTCCTCTGGGGATACCCTGAGCCATTCTGTCCCCAGGAGGGTGCAGAGTCCTGGCTCCCTGGGTCTGACAGTGCTGGGCTGGGCTGGGGACAGCTCCGACAAGAGTCCCTTGGGTTAACCCACAGGACTTCAGTTTGTGGAAGGGCTTTATTTGATGCATGAGAGATGAAAATGTGCAGATCTCAGTGCTGTGAAGAGAGGGCTCTTGGTGCCCAACAAACCCATGGGTGGGCTGCGGAATCAGCACGAAGCAGCAGTTGGGGCTCAGTGCTGGATATCCACCCACCCTCTCCTGACTGGTGTTCATGATGGTTTTCATGTCTTAAATATGTACTTAGCCGTGCTGCTGCTTAAGAGAGCTGATGTGCAGCCAGTAAGAGTGAAGGGGAGGCTTTCCATTGTCTTCAGTGGGTTGTGGATTAAGTCCCGGGAGAATAATAATATCATGGTTTACTTGGCAGTAACAATGCTAGTGGTGCTGGCTCACTGCAGACAATAAACTGTGCAAGTTATGGAGAACATGATAGCCCTCTCCTGAACAGGAGGGGAGTCGCTCAGACGTGAAAGCAATCCATTTTGTGTATGATTTCTGTGGGGAACTTTCAGCTGGGTATTTTGACATATGGCTTCGATGTAGATGAAGTGCCAGACCTTAACTAGATAAAGGTATAATTAAATTTTCAGTGAAGTCACTCAGAGCAAAATATGGAACAGTTTTTGAACGTTCCTGGGTTAGGTACCTCTCTGGATGTTCAAGATGCAGAGATCTGGCGCTGAGGTGCTTGTTGCATGTGAGCTGCAGTAGCCAGGAATCATGAGCTTGCTGAAGTACACAGGGCTGGCACCAGAAACCTGTTAAAATTCCCCCTTTACCAGTATTGCTCTTAAGCTGGTTTGTCAGGTCTGGGAAGGGATGTTCTTTGGTGGTTGTTTCATACAAACATCCTGCACCTTTTCACCATTACGGGTGTGTTCCTGCTCATTAGAGCTGCTGTCATCAGAAATCTCTGAGTATCAGTTGAGGAAATGCTCTGGGTTTGATGCTGAGTTAATGAAGTGGACCCTCAAGCATTAGCATGCTTCCTGCAGAGGGATGGAAGTGGAGCAGCGCTTGTATATTCATAGAGGTTTGGTTTCCAGCACAGCTTTCCTTCACCGTATGATGGGGGAAGCCTTCTTCCTGTGTTCACTGAATCCGCTTTTCCTTGTAAATCTTGGATAGCTTTGTATAGGAATCAGGGAAGTGAGGGCTGCAGGGGAAAGCAGCACTTAAATAAAACATATCCTGGTTAACCAGGACAGCTCTGTGTGAGTAGCATGGGTAACAACTGCTTTTATTGCACACCACAACATAGTTTTCCTGGCATCTTGTTTTGATATCACCAATCAAATGTATTTGATATAGCAAGAGGTTGAGTTTCTGATTGCTGACCTTTCTAGCACAGGCCAGCTGGCAGGGGAGACAGCAGACTGCTGCAGGTATGCCAGGGTTACGGAATAATGCACAGCGGAGAGGTTTTGGGGGAGAAGGCAGGGAGTCAAGTTGTGTTTGCTTCACATTCTTTGACAGAATTCCATATCGATCCTTTGAAAGAAAGAGGAAAGGAAAAACAAAATGAAACAAACCACAAGAAAACACTACTTGCTGCAGTGGGTTACAGCTGGCCTGTGCTTTCCTGTATGTTAGTGCAGCTCCCAAGGCAGATGACTGGGGGAGAGTGAGCATGGCTGAGCAAAAGGCTGGTTCTGTGCCATGGAGGCAGGTTTTAACATCAGCTCTTGTTCACTATAATTCAGTGTTAGTTCAACAGTTTGAGGCAGGAGCAGGAATTCCCAAATTGTCTGTCTCCTAATGGTCCATTAGGCACCAGACTTCAGAGGACCCTCAGTAGCAAAGCACGTGCTATCACTGATGGAGCGATGCTTACAGCATGGCAGTTGGAGCTGCCTCAGCAGCCATTTCCTCCAACCCTGGAGGCAACTGGCAGGAAGGTAAATACAAATGCACATCATCCAAATGCTCGGATCACTTGTTCTTTCTTCATGGGAAGGGAGTCTTATACCCAGTAACACACAATCTTTTGGGGAGCTCAAAGCAGTGGATGAATGAATCTCACTAAGCCTATAAAACTGTGTAAAGGGCACAATTTCTGTTATTTGAGCACAACTGCTTGATGTATTCAGCCAGAAGAGGTCTTGTGAGGCAGCAGCAATCTCAGGCCTTCGACTTGATACTGGTCTCTGCATGAGACATCAGCATGTAGGTGGTTGTTACTTACTTACTTGACAGTATTTGTGGTCCTCTTTGGTTTCTTTCCTTTGTGGATGGCAATCTGAAATACATAGCTGCTTTTGAAAAAGGGGGGGGGGGGGGGGGGAAAAAGAAGACC
>NDXB01018942.1:27685-44883 GCA_002631895.1 Agapornis roseicollis
GGGGGGGGCAAAAGAAGACCATTATGTTGTGCGCTTACATAAAATAAGGTGATGAAAACTGAACAGAGAATAAGCCAGTGTTTTTTAAAGTGGAGGAGTGCAAATCCTCAAGGAACCCAGTGGTCTGATCCTCAGAGGTAATTAGTCGGTAGCCCTATTAATTTTAATGGCAGCTCTGAGCTGTTAAAGCCTGGCTATTGCCTCTATATTTTAAATATTATTAAATGCTACATACTCTTAAGTACTTCATTGCTCTCATTTAAGAAAAGTCAGCTTGTTCATTGGGTGCCTCATTTAGAGTTACATTTATTTTTAGTGCCTCTTGGAAAACGGGTGTACTCTTCTAGGAGGAAAGTTGCCATTAGGATAATTGTACTCCTGTGCTGCTCACAGCTTCAGGGAAGTCCCCTCAGTCTGTACTTGGGAAGAAGCACCAGGTGATGAAGATGCATGTTGATAATCCTTGGCTTTGAATGTTTCTCCAAAAACAAAGCTGTGCCGTAACAGCAGCTGAGTGATGGATGCTGGAAGTGTCACGCAGTGTCACAAGAAGTCACTTGACACTGGAGCAGGGATGAGCGGCCCTGCCAAGTTTTAACAGCCTTTTATTTCTCTGGCTGGTAGGTGCAATTCTTCGGTGTCAGGGGCTGCTTTGAAAAGATCTCACTTGGCATTTCCAGAAGCTTTCCTATGGCTCCCCTTGCTCCCCCAAAGCAGGAGCCTGGATCTAAATGCAGCTTCTGAAACATGCTTAAAAAAAACCAACAAACCCAACCCAAACCCCAGCCAAACCAACAAAACCAACCCCATAACCCCTGGAAAATACAGTTGTTGTGAAGACCTGATTCTGTGCGGGGTTGTACCAGGCAGATGCAAAGGTTTGTGTGCGGAGGAAATGATGACTTGTTGCAAGAGGGGAGGATGGTATGGCTGGCTGCCCTGGGGCTGGCAGTGCCCTGCACAGATGTGACCTGTGTCTGGGTTTGGGAATGGAAGTGAGGAGCATTTAACCTTTCCCTGGTGTTCTGTGGCATGTGGGGTGAGATGAGTTACAGTGATTTCTTTGAGGAGGCCCTGGCAGCCTGTCACATCCCTGGTGCAGCGTTAATTGCTTTTCAAGTGGAGGAGATGAGAATATTTTCTCGGCTTTTACTTACTTTACACCCAGCTTATTCTGGATCGTGTTGTGAATGGGGCCATGACCCAGAAATGGGCAAGCCTTCCATCTCACCCTGCATGCAGTGGGGCTTCCTTTGCCATGGGGTGTGAGCAGCTGGTTGGTTTTTGCAGGTTTGTTTTAGGGCATGGGGTAGTCCTGAGGGCTTCTGATGTGATGTGGTAAGAGGTGTTTGAGAGGGTTTCTGTGTTAAAGACAGACAGGCATGGCATGAGCAAATATCCTCTTGGGAGAGGGGGGAGAATGAATTGCAGTGGCAGCCTGGGTGGTGCCCAGAAATCTCTCGCAGATTGTTCCAGTGCTGATCCTTCTGTACTTGTTTCAGGGATAAAATATGTCCTGTGGCTTCTCTTTTCTGGTACCAGTGTCCTTGCACAGCTCCCTTTTACTGGAATGTGTGTAAAGTGTTTCAAAACTTGCCTATTCTTTCTTATTGAAGGATTGGAAAGACGGTAGTAAGACTGAGGCCGCTGCCATTTCCAAGCAACCTTATTTGCCTGGCACTGAAACTTATTGCTGCTTGCAGTTTCCTGCCTTTACAAATGGCTGTTAAAGTAAGAAGTGAGCTCTCTCTGGATGTATGTCTTCCTTTGCCTCCCCCTCTTAGGAAGCAGGGTGCCTGTGTAGTTTATGTTTAGAGGTGGGTTGTTTCAAGCTTCAGATGAACTTTGTGTGTATGTGCGTGGTTGGAAGAGTGCTATAATGAACAAACAGGATGTGTGTATGAATAGATTAAATGCATAAAGCAGATGAGTTAAGTCCTCAGTCACTGAAAGCCTTTTACAGTAACAATAAGAAAGAAACACTGTAATGCTCCTTCTCCTGTGGATGTTTACTTCTCTTTTTCAGGGGCGTTTTTACCCTCCCGTTTGTATAATAAAGGTTTCAATGGGTGTGTCCTTAAAGAGAGCTTGTCCTTTCATATGCACAAAGTTGCAGAGCCTGGATGCAGACTGCTGGGTGGTGCAGAGCTTGCCTGTCCTCCTGTCCCTTTCCGCCTGGTCTCATTATTAGCATGCTTGAGTAGATACTACAGCTAGTGAAGCCATTGCTGAGTTAGTAGAAGGGAAGAGCAGAGGCTGAGGGGCAGTTAATGGCTCATCCCAAATTAGCACCATTCTTGTTTGTGAAGGATTTATTTTTGGCTAAGACAGTACCTTTCTGTAATGCTTAATTCTTCTGTATAAGCCACTTGTATCAGAGACACTTGTGTTTTTCTTTCCTCTTGTTTCAACAGTTACACTTTCACCATAGCTGGTGATTGAAATACCATAAAACTCTTGGGTAACATGGCAGATTGAAAAGGCAAAGAAACCACTTTGTTTCTCCAAAGGAGTAGCCTTGTTGGACAGTATTTCATACACTGTATTGCTCAGTGTATGAAATATTTTCTTCATTAAAAAACCCTCCCTAATTAATACTTAATAAGTATTAATACTTGCAAAGTAATTAAAAAGCTCTCTGAAACATTGTTTTCCTTTGCTGCTGCTGACTTAATGGCCCATAGGTTGTTTTTGTTCTAGTTTGTTCTAGCTTACTCTTCTTTGAGCATTGCAATGCTGAGCTTAAAGTCTAGTGTTGTCTGTTAACTATCTCATGGGTGTAATCCAGGTTTTGTTTTCTTTAAAATCAATTGGCTTATGAATTCCCCTTTTCTCCGTGTGTTAACGGAGTGGAGGTAAAATAGGAAGTTGTCACATAGATCCAGCTAACTTCCCCTAACTTCACTCTGTATTTTCAGTAGTAAGAGTTACACCAGGCTGACAACAATTTAGCACAGCCAGAGTTTTACAAGCCACTCTGGGAGCATCTTGGGTCAATCCCGTGATGGTGTATGATGATAATTATGCTTTAGCAGAATAGACCTATTCAATGAGCAGCTCAGGCTGAAAGACCTATATCCAGATAGTGCTTTAAGGTCTGGAATGAATTCAGTTTTATGAACTACCTTTTCTTCTCACTGTATTCATATCCTATGTGTGGGATTAGCTTGCTTACTGTGTAAAACTCACCATCTATTTTCTGTTTGTGTGAACCTGCCTACTTTGAATGATCATGCTGGTGTCACAGAAAGTGACTAAGTCCCAGCAATGTCTTCTCTGAGTAAATGTTCTCAGAAGATGTCCTCACTTAATTGTAGTTGAAAATGAATTGTTCAGCTGTCTGTCTGCTTTCTTTATGCCTCATGTATTCTGCCCAGTAACATTCTTCTTCCATATGATTCATTAGCCTTCAGATTGCTTAAAAATATCCTGGACAAGGAAGACATATTAGTGAAGTTGTAACTATATTGGTGGATGAAAATCATCTCTTTTCAAATGTCTGCATGCGTGCCAAGAGCACATCATGCATACAGAGAATAACTGAGTGGGCTTGTGAATGAACAGGCTTTTGAAGGGCTTCTTTTGTTAATCACTAGCAAAATTGGTCAGAGAGCTTGCAGCCTTGAAAGGAAAAGCCAGTGGATGTTTTTCAGAGATTTTACCACCTTTTAGTCATCATCAAGATGCTTTTTTCTGTTATCTTATATGTAAGAACTTCTTGTCCACCTGTTCTCCTGTGAAATGCCTTGTTCTAGGCCTCAAATCAGCTGTCTTAATGTGCATAATAGCTTGATAGTCTTAAGTCTTGAAGGCTGCTCAAGTCATGTGATATGTAGTAAATTGTTTAGAAGTATAGAATTACTATATTAATCTTGCCATATAGTTACAGATTTGTTGTGGCCTGCTTGGCCTGACATGTGCATGTCCCTCCTGATAGAGCTGTGGGGCAGCCCCTGAATGCTCACTGTGTAGAAATAAGAAGCATTTTCTGAAGAATTGGTGTTGTCTGAGAGTTAAAAATCCACTGTAGGGAAATTGTGATTCGTGTTTGAGGTGTAACTGATTCACTGTGATTTGCTGTGATTGCCTTGGTTTGCAAATCAGGCCCAGTTGAGGGAAACCATCCTGTGGAAGATGGATGGGAAGAGAATCCCAGAAGAGATCCCGTGTGTGTGTTCCCAGCTGCTGCTGGGGGCTCGGGAGTGCTCTCATATCTGCTTGGGAATGACTTTTCTGCTAACAGCATGTAGCTGGTTTTTATGATGGATGATTTAAATATGGGGTCTTGAGTTTAGCTTCAGGAGAGAAGAAATGACAGAATTGGCAGAATTTGTCTTAAACGGTGAGTGCAGGTGCATGTACAACTGGTGCAGGATTCCATGCAGCTTTAAGTGTGATCACTCTGCTGCGTCAAGGAAGAGGAAGAAAAAAAATCTTAGGGACCTGAAGTGTGGCCTCTGACCTATTTATATGTGTTAGGTTTCAGCAAACACTGATGAGCAGGTGTTGGTCATGGTGTGGCAATCAGCAGGATGGGCTGTGCCTCAGGTGTGTGTCTGTGGTTGCAGGATTAGCCTTCATCTGATTCGTCAATGGATCTCACTTTGGTGAAACAGTAGTGCGTGTCAGGCTTTCTGTTTGGTTGCCTTCATAGGTTATTATGTAGGACATCCAAAGTGTCTTTCTAAATATGGTGAGATTTAGTACTAGGAGTACTAAAGGAGTACAAGGAAATTAAGATGGAAAGCATAACCAGGCATTTATAAATGATTGAACTAAATTATACTCACTAGAATGAGCTGCAGCTGTGTCAACGATGTTTTTTTCCTCAGGTAAATAACTTTACCCATCATTATTGGTTATGCTTAAAGGCCATAATTCCATGTTAACATGCCTTATTGCAGCCTGATAAGTCATAGTCTAATCTCCCATTACCAGACTGCCCATAAATTAGAGATACATGGTGCAGGCAAGGTAGGGAATGAAATCTGGTTTTGATGGAGTGCTATCAGCATTGGCTGGCCTCTGACCTGACAGAGCTCAGTTGTTTTAGGTAAAGCAATTCTTGTAATACATATGATGACTTTCCTTTTTTATTTCATTAAATATGAAGCTGTATTGGCACCTATTCACATTTTGTAAAGAACAAATTATTTGTTTGTTCCAAAAAGCCTTGGTGACTTCTGCACATGAGGAAATAGAAAGAAGTTTCAGCTTTAAGGTTGTGGGGGTGTTGTGGTGCTGTACCACAAATGCAGTACCACTGTAGTTTTCACTTCAGTAAGTTACTGCTTTCTGTGGACAATAAAACCACAGGCTGTTGAAATTATATGGTATAATAATGGAGTCAAATCTACATGCCCAAGTGATCCTGTGTGTTTCTGACATTTTATTGAATTGATGAGTAGGTAAAAGGATGAGTTTGTTTTGGTTTTTATCTTTACTGAGCTAAAACCAGAGAAACTCAAACCGTCCAGTTAACTAATCCTAGAAAACGTCATTGGCGTTTTAGTTCTCACGGCAAAAGCAGTCAAGGATGGTCCAACCTTTTGGATGGTGTGGATGTGGACACTGTAGTCCCTTCAGTTTGAACTCCTTTTGAATTTATGGTGAATTTCAAGCACGGCTTGTTTACTACGGAAGCATTTAGGCTGAAGTTGAAATCAATGGATTAGCTTTGTTTTGTGACCCTTTCAAAAACATTGCATGCCAAATCCACCGAAACAATCTCCATTGAAAAGCTCAGTGCATTTGTTCCTGCCTGTTTTGCATGGCAGAATATGCAAGAGCAGTGCTTTTACTACTCCAGACTAACAGGAGTGGCAAAGAGAAGTTTGATACCAATACATGACTAACCACAGGTGACTCTTCCCAGCTCTGCTGTCTGCTCCTTCAAGCTGTAAAAGAGGCACATAAATACCTGTCCTGGACAACCTTATTCTTGGGATGGGATCAGAAATGGAGTGCTCTGTGATGTATCTAAAAGGTAAATTAGCTGGGCTCTAATGGAGGCAAAGCTGGCCAATAACTGGAAAAATCCTTCTGGGAGAAGGGGAAGAAGAAAATTGACACAGGGGTGTGAAGAAATCAGCATGGCACGAGTTAGGGCATGGACTCAGGAAATACCTGTGATACCTAGCTGTGTGCAGTGAACACAGGGAAGCCTGTCCATTTTCCCCAGCTGCAGTGATCAGTCTGCCTGGATTTGGGAATAACATTTGCAGCACTATAAGGATAGATACACATGTGGTATTTTCCCTGGGAAAGCAGGAGTGTGCACAGCATTGCTATGAAGACAACCATGGTTTTGCAGAGATAAGTTGAATTTATTTCTATCTCTCTGTTGTGTGTTTTCCTCTGATTCAGGCTTGAATTTTGCTGGGTTTTTTTCATGTTCTCTGTTGTGTGAACACCATTCTGTGCTTTCAAAGCTCTCTTTCCCTGCCTTAAATTTATTGAGAGAGCATGAGGGAAAAAATGAAATGAAGCAATATATTTTGCTTGTTGTCGCCTTGCTGTCAATTGAGTCTTAGTGGTACCATTAGTCATTTTATGACACATCACCTTACCTGGGTGAATTTTGCCCCTCTCCCTGTTTATTTGGCTGAATCTTTAAACATGCTTTTGTGGCTTGCCATACCTCCTGCGACTGGAAAGCGTGCCTTTATAAACTCAGTTACTTTTGGAGCTTTCAAAGCTTTCCTCCCCTCACCCCCTTTCTCTCAGCCTGTACTTCTGAGTGCTTTCCAGGGCTAGAAGTGAGCTTTATCTGTGTTGACACAATTAGTTGGTTTGCTGTGTGAGTGTGACAGCGACTGTATGGTCTTCTGATGGAATGTAATTACAGAGCGACCACAGATCCCCAAAGAAAACTGTAATAGTGAAGATGACCAAGAAATCTTTATTTCTGCAGAGCTCTGCACTGTAGGGATGCACGGGACAATCCCAAAGCTTATTTTACTTACATGAATGTCCAGAACGGTTGGCTTGGTAATGTTTATCTTGGTAGCATCCAGTTCTGTTCCGAACCAAAACGATCACATTCATAGATGCTCAGTGAAGCTACTGGTGGGCTTCAGGAGACTTCACTCTGGATGATTAAAAGATGGGGATGGAGCTGTGCTCAGTACATGCACTCTGTGCTTTCCCACTCCTTCCTTGCAAACTCTAAGTACAGTAGAAATTTTTCATGAACTTTATATAGTTCTTAAGAGAAGCTGAAGTTTATTTTCTGTGTGTGGAGTCCTCTGTGTGTGCACATGCAGCTTATGATTACTATTCATAACAATTGGCTTATAAAATGTGGTTACTGGAATTGGCAGTGTGTATTGGCAGTGAGGCAGCACAATAGTCAAGGAGCTGAATGCAAACAGCAGGCCATTAATGCACCCCTACTATCCTTGTTTGTGCACTTTTAAGTGATTATCTTTGGACTATACATGCACTAATTGCTTCTTGGGTTCATCTACTAGAAATATGAAGATCCTGATAGTAAAGAACTAGCTAACTTGGTAGTTGTATTGGTTAAAACGGAAGTGTTAAATATATTTTCAGTGAGAAAGCTTGTAGCTGAAGACTACAATTACAGATCACAAACCGGTTCTGAAAGCTGACCCTGTTTGTTAGGGGAGCGTGAAATATTTCCTTAATCATTGCAGTTTGATTTTGAGCGTTTCTTACAGTGATCATTCATCTGCAGCTGTGTAAAGCCTTCAGTAAATCACAAGTAAAAGGCAGGCAGTGAAGAGCTGAAGAGCAAAGAGAGTGTATGGGTTAAATGAACTGCTTTTTTGCCTGAAGTTGCAGGCCAGGCTTTTTGTCTCCTCCACCCCCTGTGGAGCTTCTTTAGATCCCAACTCTCTTGAAAGTAAAACTTATTTCCCCCTGCTCCTCCTGACTGTTGAATCATTCTGCTGTCTCCCTTGGTGTGAACTATCAAACTGTGTCTCTGCACAGTGCAAGATCAGACCAGTCTTGAAACTTGGGTTGTCAAGTTCAGTTTAAGGAAAGAGGGTTTTTATTTAGTTTGGTTTCTTCAAATGCTAACATCAGGAAGACAAGCCAATGGCATCTACCACATTATTGCTGTGTTGTGTTTAGGGTTATAAAGCTTACTGTAAAACTAACACAGTCTGGCATCTGTTTTGTTTCAGCTTTACTGATTGAAGATTACCAAAAGCATCATGCTTTTGAGACCAAGTCAGATAATACACGGGAAGAGTTAGCCGAGAAGCCCACTCAGATTGGGACTGTTACCCCTACTCAGATGTCTCTGTGGGTGACTTGGATGTTGGTAAAAAAGTTGCATGTTGGTTTGGAGGAAAATTCTTTTGAACCTAGAGAGTAATTTCATAATTAGCCCTTAAAATTGCATGGTAGTGAAAACTCGGGAAACGTTAAAGATCACAAACATTAGAGCATCTGTTTTATATTTTAGCTTTTCTCAACTTAATCCCTCTTGCTGCCCTCGAAAAAGGAAATTAAAAAGATAGTGTGCTTTGAGTTAGTGTGAGGACTAGTTAGAAGGGTAAAGATGATTAGAAGCAGCTACTGAACCTGGCCATAAGCACAGGCCATGGGGATGCTGGGAAAGGACAGTGTATGATTTTTGCACAGTCAGAAGAGTGTGTGTACTGAACAGATTTCATCTGCGCTATCTTTAATATTCACTGTTGTAAAGTTAGTCCATGTAACATCGTTTTTCAAGCATTGACACAGCAGTAATGCTTGTAGAGTACAGGATTTTCTATCTCTTAACATGAGCTTTGTGAGTTCAGGAAGGAATTCCAGTGAAGAGAATTCATAAATCTTAATTGAAAAAGAAAATCTAAAGATTTGCTAAAAAGGGTGTGAAACTGTTTCCACTCATGTTTTGTGCTTAGATATTTCATTTTCCTTGTGGCAAAAGCTTGTTGCTCAAAAAGAAGCAGTAAATGGTGACACTGGAATAAACTGTTGTACCAAGTGACTAAAATTTAATCCTGATTCCCCTTACCACCACTACCTTCTTTCTTCTTTTCCTTACTTAGAAGCTGAGAGTTGTTAAAGGGTAAGTCCATTTTTGGAGCATTCCAATCGCCCGGGTTGCATGTACACAGTGAGTTCAGGAGCTTCTTTTCAGACATGGGCTCAGTCCCTAATTATAAGGCCACTTAAGGTCAAGCCGTTTGAAGTGTTTTTAGAGCCTGTTCACAGGAGACTGCACCTATTTACTATGTTACTCTCAAATCACACCTTTCTGTTGGAGTAGGTGGAACCGCATGGCTGGATCAAGCCTTGTAATTATCCTCCACCTGTCAAGAATGTCTGTCCAAACAGAGTTACAGCCCAAAGCTCTGTAGGCTGGAGCTGTTGGGGTTTCATTTCTGTCTCTAGTACTAGAAAAAACTTGTCATACAGAAATGTGAACTGTTTTTAGCATCCCCATTGATAATTGATCAGACTGATGAGTTAGGCATCAAAAGTATTCAGGAAAATCAATTTAGCAGCCTTTGACATTGTATTGGAGAGAAGGAAGGCACAAGTTAATTTCTTTCCTGTACTAGTAGAGGGGTTTTAGAAACTATTGAATAACATTTGCATTAATTTTGAGTCTAAACAGTGTTTAAGATATTTTCCGTCTAATCTCTTCTGCGTGTATAGACTTCCTTTCTAAATGTCAATTTGCTTTTCTGTAAAATTAAGTGTAAGGTGTGGTGACAAACATCACAGCTTTACCCAACAGCTTATACATTTGCATGTTCCTAGGGCCTTCACTCAGTCAAACAAACAAAAAGACTAGGTAGGAAAAAATCCTCTCAGGGAATAATGCATTAGTGATACTCATAGGATCAGTTAATGTGTTGTCTTCTGAATCGTGATTTTCCCATGAAATCCATGTAGGTTTCTTGCTTTTGTTTGGGGATTTTTTGCCTCTTGGGGAGTGTCTGTGTGAGACCTGGAAGCCCAGATCTGCCCTAGCTCTAAAGGAAATAATGGAGTTGCTTCCTTCCTTCCTTCTTGTGGAGAACCCAGGGCCATTAAGTCCTCATTCTGGAATACCTAATGGAGTAGGCAGTTCCTGGCACTTGAGAGGAAAATGCAAAATAGCACGTTTCCTTGGGTCTGTAATTACACACAGATGGTGATTATTCATGAGACTGAAGTGTTGAAAGTTAGCAGTGGAAGTTGAACCTCTGGCATGCAGATTCTGCTTGGGCTTTGTGGTGCAGCGATGGGCATGTCCTCAGCCCAGTAACAGCAGAAAGCCACATGGTTGGGTTTGAATTAATTTCCTTTTTGGCTTTGATAGGGGTTCATGTTATTGCTGAACGTGTGCTCAGGTGCTCTGGGATTTTCTGTTTTGCCACAAAGCTGGTCAGTATTACGGGGTGCCGTCAAGAGAGCAGAAACTTAATGCAGGGTACACCAAGGTGCTGAGGCTTGATTGTGTTTAACACCTTGTTGAAAGAGCAGTGGGTTTTTAAAATTATCGATCTTGTCATCACAGTACTTTCCTGCCTCGTCACCTTTATGCCCATTCTACTTACAGAGTATTTTAAAGGACTGAACTGTTAGCACTTATAGCTTAAGTGTCTCTTGAAAACATAACAACAAAATCATGTATTGGTGTATGACAGTTGAACAGAACTAGGCTAGAGACATCTCCAGCCTAAATTTTCTTACAGACTGACTGTAGTCTCTTGTTTCAGAGAGCACTTAAAGCCCCCATGCGTGCTCTGCAGGAAGCTCTTGCTGGCTGGTCTCTGCATCATGCTATCTGCTGAATTGGTTGCTGGCTGCTGGGATGTTAACCTGTTGAATTTATATAAAGTGGGGTGTTTTCTGACTGCTAACACTGTTCAAACCTCTCAAATCCACTGACGGCTCTAACACTGCTCTCAGGGAGGAGACTATGTAACAGGTGTACCTAATCTTTTGCAGGGTGGTCTAGATGTCATGGTGGTTTAGAAATAAGGTGTATTAATAATTAGTGTTCATAACACCACCATTATTATTAGTTATTTATTCACAGCTGCTTTGATCCTTCTTTCTTCTGTCTTAGCTGCAGTGCAAGGGGCACCATAAAACTTGTGATTTGAAGCCCTGGTGAGGAGGGGTGAGCAGGGGCAAAGGGAAGTTCCTCCATGTGGAACAAACACAGCACGTGAGGGTGATTTCTGCTGGGAAAAGGGCAAGGGAACGGAATGGGAAAAGAAGTTAAAATATCTTTGAGGCCAAGAGTTCCTCTTTGTTTAAACAGACTTTTGTAGTTAAAAAAGGTTGAAAAAAGGGAGGGTATGGTGGAGGGAGCTGCAGGTTGAAAACATGAGTTCAGCAGCATGGATGTGAAGATCTGGCAGTCTAAAGTGGGGTGGAATTGCTGTGTATCCAGCCCAAGCAGCAAGATGGGGGTTTCAAACTTAACCAGAGCCATTTAGCTGCTGTGGCAGTACATGATGACAGCCCGGGTTTTTTGGTGCATCCCCTGCCTCCTGAGGGCTACAAGGATCCCAGCTTGCATTTATGCTGGAGGGAGAACTTTAATGAAAATAGAAATTGCAAATAGAAGTTGTACCCCAGTTTCAAGGGGGGTAGTAAGTGGAAAAAACTCTGCCTGAGCTGCTGGTGTGAGAGGGAGCTTTATTCTGGGCAGACCTTTAAAATATTAATTTCTGATACATATTCCCAGCATTTATCAGAGAGCATGCCCTGAGCCAAGTTAAGATGCTTCTCAGGTTTTTGTTCCCAGGGCCAACCCACCCTCAATGTTCATGAGCAAATAAAAGCACCACATGACCCACACACACTTGGCTAGCTCTACCCCAGCCATCTTGTTAGCATTTGAAGTAATAGTACAACTTGCATTGAATTTCCCTAGCAAGCTCAGTAATTTTATGTTTGGAGAATTTGAGCCAACGGGTCCTACTTCCAACAGAAACACTGTGTGTTCACCCATTCTACCTTTAAAGCAAGGGAGAGGGAAAGGTTTTGTATGGCTTTTGTGTTTTGTAGTCTCTCCCATGGGGGTGCATAACTGCCCTCCTGAAAAGTCTTTTATGGTTAAAATAGTGGCTTTCAACTTTATTCTTCTTGAGTTCCCTGAAAAAAATTAAGCTAAAAGAAATCAGTGAGGTGCTAGTCCCAGTGGAGGGAATTCAGGCTTACTTGGTGATTGGCTTGTATTGTTCACAGTTACTTTTTGCAGACTCTTCTAGAAAGTACTCAAAATACCAGAAATCATTGCTGTGGACACATAGGTGACTGCTGCAATGACATGGCCGTTGTACCCTCAGGAAGGGATAGGCCATCTCTATCATCTTTCCATCCATCCTGGCTTTGGACTTGTGAAAAGGCTGGGGGGAACTGGAGGGTTGCTGGTAGATTTTACCAGGTTGAAAAGGCTAAGGGGGGAAGTGAATATTCTTGAAGCAGCCTCTGGGGATTTTGATGAATGAACATCTGGTAAAAATTAAGTATTACTTACTGCAATAAAAAAGCAAAATGCAGGGTGGCTAACAGCCAGGAGATGTCTGATGATATAAAGTGGATTACATTCTGCAAACTGCAGAGAGGTCTTGTCTTCTGCTTCTACCTCCAGCCATACAAGCCTATACACAGCAGAGATAGTACCTACTGCTGTTTCTTGGGCTTTCCCCAGCTCTGCTCTAGACCATCAGGCATCTGCTTTCTAACATCCTAACCAGTGCTGTGAAGTGACCTGTGACCGTGACAGGTGATTCATAAACACATGTGTTTTATTTACGTGGTTAAATTGTGATTTAAGAGGCTCTTCACAGGAGGTATTTTCAGAAAATTGGGTCCCTGATTGTAAAAAAGGGCCAAAGCTAAGTTTTAACACTGTGGAAAATAGCCATCTGGTATTAAAATAGCTTTCATCTTAACCACTGCATCCTCAGCTGAGGGGTCCATTCTGTTTATGGTTTCCGGTTTGTATATATGACCTTTCTTGTTACTTTCTTTTGTATCATGGCCAAATTTGTTTCAAGTCATGATGAGTCTATCTTTCTTTGCCCCCATTAAAGTAACAGTTTGGTTTATAAAGCAGCAGAGTGAATTGTTGCAGAACCAGCAGGTCTGGGTTTTGAAGGAACTTCAGGGTTTTGTAAAGTGCTTAATAAAATAATGTTGATAATTTGATAGCATTCTGTATGAAAACAAACCAGACAAATCGTGCATTCACTGCTGTCAAGTGTCAAGAGTGGCTTGATTAATGCAAAGTAATGTTGTCTGGCTGACTGTTTGTAGCTGTCCAGAAAATCTTGAGTTTGAATGTGGGGTTGTACATTAATGAATTATTGTTAAAAAGTTAGGGAGCAATTTTCACTTTTGATAGTGGTCCAGCTCCAGATTTTGACCGCTATGCAGGATTTGGAAACGTGAAGGATAAATGATACGATATGGACGTGCTGTCTTTGCAAGGGAGAGAACATCATGTTCTCGTAAGTGCTTTTTAGCAAGGGATTTGCTTTAGAGATGGCGTGTCATGCTCCAACCCTGGGCCAATACACCGCCATGCTTCTAGCTCTGTCCACCACCAGTCCGGAAGACTGGTATCTCAAGAAAGGTTGTAAAAGTTTATACAAGCTTCTTTTTAATGGTTATTCTTTTAAAATGAAGTGGTGCAAAACCATTTTGATGGTAAAAGCCACAAAAATGGGGCTTATGGGCATACTTCCAGCTTTTAGCAACAATTTTAGATGTCTCAGATGCTTTCCTTTTTTGACTAAACTGTGGAGAATTGTGCTTACTTTTGAGCAAGTACAGAGTACCACAGAACAAGATGAAATGTCTTCTTTGGATGTAGTTAAACAGTTACATGAATGTACTCAGATTTTGTGCATATAGAAGTAATTTCTGTGGTTGATGAGAATTATTTTCCTGGAAGTTATTCCTAGTGAATGATAACCTTCGATATTTGGCATATTCTGTGCTTGTCAGAAGGACGTTCTGGTTCCCATACAAGATGAGAGTTCTGTTTCATGTGAGCAATTTTATATGCTGTCACAGACCAAGCAAAGTTCATTTGCAGTACTTGGTCACTGATGTACCTGAGCTGAATTCAGCAAACCTACCTGGGTGATTATTTGAAATGGTATTTAGTGCCTCAAGTGCACCCTGTGTTTGCCAAATACAGGAAAAAGAGTTTTCTCTGAAAAGCATCCTTCAAGTGCCCTGTGTGTCAGTCCCTATTTATTTCTAGTCTTCCTCAGTTTTCCAGCTGATCTTAACCAATTTAAATAAATTGACCTTTGGGATTTTTTGAGATAGAAAGGAATAAAGATGCAACAAAATGTCATGCAAACCTCTGGGTTGACTCTAGGGATCTCTGCACCATGTTATCTTTCCTTTTATCTAAGAGACTGTTCTGATGTGCTTTGATCTTGAAGGATTTCTAAAACATAGTTTTTTTAATGTGCAAATGGCCACTAAAAAGTTTTCAGATTCACAGCATGTGTGCTGTGTCAGGGCTCTCAAGACTGCTTTTGAAATGTGGCTATATCCACATAAAAATCCTTGAGCACCTAAGCAAGCTCACTCTGTATGGTAATACCTGGGTCTTATACAGTGTGTTTTGTCTCTGGGTACTGAGGTTTTTTAAAGGTTTGGTTTCATTTTCCTCATTTTACAGGGAGAGGGAGTGGGAACTGGAGAATAGTTATTTATGCTTGAGAGTAGAGAGAGAAAGAGGGAGTAATTTTCATTTCCAGAAGGGCTGGGAAATGGAGGTACAAATGGCAACTGCTTTGCCTGAAAACCCAGTCTTGCAGTCTGTAGGATCGCATATGTTTATTCTCCTGGGCATGCAGGCCTACAGTTGATGAGATATATGATGTCTGATGTTTTGGTTTACATGAACATTTATTTTTATTTTGCAAAGGTTTTTAGTATCTCATGAATATGTTTATTGTGCCTTAAAATCCAATTTTCCCTTGCATGATTTTCAGCCTCTGGAGGACTTTTAATATCTCAGTTGAAACCAAAGCCTGGTCTTTCTGTTTGGCTCTTGCAGACATTACAGAAGCTAAACAAAGAAAAATAAAATCAGTGAAGCTTTTCTGCTTATTTGTAATGCAGGTTCTGGTGGAACAGGAGTATGGTACAAGACTGCAGTGAATGCAGTACAAGTGGTGTTTGAAGAGAAATAGGAGGAGAAGGGTATTATCTCTTTCTGATTGCACAGTTAGACTATGGATTGCAGTAGCTGAACATTTTCATTTGCTTAACTAACTTGTTGTAAAACAGGGCTAGCTGACAGCAATATTCTAAGGAATCCTAACTGGAAATAGTCATGCAAATTACTTGGCACCTTTCAGTGACCAACAAAGCCATTAGTTTCCTTGGAGAATATTGAGAGGAACATTAATTTAATCAACAGGAATGGACAGGGAATGGAGTGGTAGATAAGCAGCTGTTTGCAGAGGAGGAAAGAAAAAATCATGGAGAGGGATACATGGTTTGTGGGGAAGAGGGGAGATCCCTCAAGTACTTCGATAGTGGCATCCAGTAGTGAGAGACACCCGCCCTCTTCCCAAATCTTTCCCGCAGCCTCTGGTAAAGAGACTGAGTTCAGGGAAGCGAGCACTGATCTTGGTGACCCTTCTTTGCTAATGCCTTCCCTCCCTACCACTTCCTGAGAACTGGCACAGCTTTGCCGCACCAGCAGGCGTGTCTATCCTGCCATCTGTACTGTAAAGGTGCCAAATTTCAGCCAGGGTCTGGTGAGAGACTTGCTGTGTTTGGGGTGGGAGACTGAGCAGGATTGGAGCTCCTCCCCGCACCTTCCAGCATGGTTTTCTCTCTATGGTCCTGCATGTTCCTCTGGAGTGTGTCTGGGTGACCTGGGGTGATGAAGGTGCAGGTAGCCTGGAGCTGCTGCTTGATTAAGGTGTGAGTCCTGTAGTTAATCTATGGAGTCAGGCAGGGAAGTCAAACAGTAAGGAGGCAGAGAAGAATTGTGGTATAGCGAGGAGAGTTACAGCCAAGATGTGTGCTTTTGCTCCTCTTCACCTGCTGGCGGTTGGCTTTGTTTTTTCCCAGTGCACTGCTCAAAGCTGCTGTAAACTGCAATCAAATTTGATATTGCCAAATGCAAGTTAAAATGTCAGAACGTTTCTCCAATCCTCTTTTAAAATTACAGACTTCTAAGGCACTTTCCTCCCAGTATTTTCTCCTCTTTTTCTTCTTCTGTGATTCATAAAGTGACCCTTTGCTTCTGTGCATTAAAAGGAAAAAAAAAAAGCAAGCATTATGTTCATGATGTGTAAGATCACAGGGAGCTACTTTTTGCTGGCACATTCATACAAGCCCCTATTCTCCATAGTTGGAATATTTTCATGCTGGCTTCCAAAATTCATGAGCAAGAGCAAGCTAGGTTTTTGTGTTGGACAGAAATCAAGGGATCTGGAAATGTAGCCAGTGACTGTAGAATAAAAGCAATTATCACATGCAGCAGTATGTAAATGTGTTTATTAGGAATGTGTTATGTCCCTTATTATGTGTACCTCAGAGCCACAGTGTCTTCGAGGAGGAGAGTGGTCTTGTGAAACATAACAGTGCTGTTTTTCCCATTTTGCAAAGCTTCATCCTAAATAACTTCCCCTTCGGATTAATTCTCTTGGCCTCCCCTTCAGACATACTATTATTTTCCTACCAGCCGTCTAGTGATGTGGTTGACCTTGGTTTTCATATCCTGCAGGCCAGATCAACTGCTTCCTAAAAAAAGAGTTGACCAAGGAGAAATGCAAGGCAGGACAGAGATTTCTGATGTATTCTGCTTTCTGTGTACAAGTCAGATGGTGATGAGGCAGGAGAAGCCTGTGGAATAGCCTCAGAGGCAGCTGCAGAGGGGATGATCAGGAAATTCTCACCTGGAAATCTTTCAGTGCTGCCTCTGCTTAAAAGTGAACACCACATAACCCCTAAATATACAGAACCAAGGCTGTGGGCCAGGGAGGTTTGTTACACCTAGGTAAGAAATAAAATCGAACTGACAACTGGTTAAAGACATAGGTGGGGTGGAGCAGTGCAGGGCTGCTCTGTAGAAACATTTTGTGAAGCTTTTTTGTTGTCTTTACCTTGAACCACATCTCTGCAACATCCGTTACTTTAAAAGCATGTACCTGTCATTAAGTATTGTCGTGGTTTAAACCCACACAGCTCGTTCACTCATTCAACCCCCCTGGCTTGCCCTCCCC